>JAQZBX010043156.1:0-21760 GCA_029593785.1 Cabassous unicinctus | reverse complement strand
CATAAACACTATCTAATCCCAGGATATTTTCATCAATTCCAAATGAAATCATAGAACCAATAGCAGTCACCTTCCTCCAACCACCCTCAAACCAGGCCCCAGCAAACACTACTCTACCTTCTGAGTGTCTGGATTTGCCTAGTGTGGATCCTTCATATACATGGAATCTTACAAGTGGCCTCTAGTGTCCAGCTTCTTTTATGTAGCATAATGTTCTTCAGGTCCCTCACCGTCTAACATATATCTGTGCTTCATTATGTCTTATGGCTGATAATACTCCATTGTACAGATAAACCATTTTTTCTTTATCCCTTTATCATTTGATGGACACTTGAGTTGTTTGTACTTTTTGGCTATTATGATACCAAACTTGTCCAGATTTGGCCAGAAGAACTTCCCATTGCTCCTGTTATGGTTTGACTCCACCCAAGAACTTTGGTGCTTTCCACGCTCTACAGTACACCATGATTTTCATATTCCTCTCATGCATTTCCTGGCTAAGACATGGCCTCACACATATGTCCTAGGTGCCCTCTTCTCTTTCCATGGAAAATAGTATTTAGAGACCACAATCTGGGCATCAGTGGTGGATGTTGCTACTAGATTTTCTTTACTTATAAGCCTGCTCAATAAAGAGAGCTAGAAACTTTGTTATTCACAGAGAAAATGAATTCATTCAGACATATTTCCTAATCAAAATGTAACATTGTAGTGTTTTTCTTCCCTGATAAATCAGCCTGAACTGGCCCAACAGCCAACAGCTAGGGCAGGCAGGAGTCTGGTGCAGGGTCCTGGGGCTCTGTATTGGGCCAGGGGTTAAACCTTTAGCTCCTGAACATGGGGAAGCCAGGGGAGGGCACAGAGAGAGGGTCTGTCACCACCCAGATGGGAATTCATTCAGTAATTTAATTTGTGGTTAGGTGTGTCTGTGAAAGACTGTGGTCCTCAGTCCAGGTGGCATTCCCTTCCCAATCAGGCCCTATCTTTCAACCCTTCCCCACAGGAATTGCCCACACCCCAATGACAAAAGCAAAGCACAAATTTTGGACAATGGATGTAATCATCTCAGGGGGCTGCAAGACCTAAGGGCTCAGAGCCAAACTCCTCTTGATGACAATTAGTCACAACACAACTGCAAGGGTAAACTCAAGATCCCTGAGATGGATTGTCCTCAAACCACATGGCCCAAGACTTCACCTTGACACACAGAAAAGAGTGTGTGGCATCTCTGTTTATAAGGAAAAAGTATTCTTCTCTTGGCATTCAGACCCCACAGGTGATGCCTCAGGCCCCAGCCAGGGAGGAGAGGACTCCAGGTACCCAACACAGAAGCCAGGGCCTGACAGGGATTTTCTATGTTAAGAAATTTCCCAAGGAATGGCAGGGCAGTGGGAAGCCCTAGTTCATAGGGAGCAGTATTTTTTATGAAACCAGGCCAGCTGGAGCCTGACAAGCTGTATGCCAATCCCCCTCAGCCCCCTCATAAGGAAGTGTCAGATATTAGGAACCCAAAGCATGAAATCTAAGGTAGAGATTTGACCATGGGGCCTAGAGGGGGACTGAGGATGCAAAGTTCTGCTCCCCATGTACAATGTGCTAATAATCTTCCTCTGTCCTTTTCCTTTCCACCTTGGAAGCTGTGTTTTAATTTTATCTGTAACTAGTGCTAATGAAAATCTCGAATTTGCCCTTGAAAGCTACAATTTCCTATTTGGTGCTCAAAAAAACCTCAGCCAAGAATCAGAAAATATCCTTCCTCCAAAGTAGTAGAAAGGCAGCCACTGCCCTGTCCAGGGACAGGTAATCATTCTTAGAAATAGAAGTACCTTCAATATCTAAATCCTGGGTGGTCTCAGCTCCTTCTAGATGTATCAATACTGAAATGCATATTTGCTCTGTGAAAGGGTATTTCTGTGTTTGCTTCAGTAAGGCAGGGAAGGGTGGCTGTCTCTTTTGACTTCTCCCTTCTAATAAAACTGATGACTCTGCATGTTTTCTCATTTGAATGAGCAATGTCAGAGGCTTCAACTCATTTCAATTAACAAAATAAATGAAAGAACCAAACATCAACTCCAAGGCTGTAGTTGAAGCAAGACTTTAATAAAATATTCACATCTAACTTTTACTAATTACAAGAGAAAAATATTGTACCTCCCCAATATGTATATATATTATTATTTGCTGTTTTTTCATAAATTCAAATGTTTTCCAATCTCATCAAAATCCTCCTTCCAACTAACCATGTTCAGCATAGCCTTATAGAGTCCCAGAGACAGTGGTGTATGGCCATTGCAGGGGCATGAGATTTGAGAAAACTGGGACCCAGCTGGGCCCCTCCTCACTGACTCAGTGAAGAGTGAACTCAGGGAAGAGGGTCTCTCCATCCACTTCCAAGGAATGGGGGGACACGGGTGGGAGTAAGCAGAAACTCCCTCACTCCTGAAAAAGGTTAGCATGAGTGGAAGCCATGTTGGGAATCCTGGAATGTCATGGATGTCATCCAAGGGCTCCAGGTGAGGCCTTCAATGGGCGCCTAAGTGAGTGACTGGTCACAGGAGCCCAGGACAGCCTTTAAAGGGAAAAGACATGCAGGGCAGCAGAAGTGGGTCATGGGTTAAGTGGAGACTGAGGGTGACCCAGACTGGCTGGTGGGGAGGGAAGTGCCTGCCTGGCCTGGCCCACTGTGGTTGGGTCAGCAAAACTACTTGGCCAGGCAGACCTGGGAAGGGGGACCTGAGGCTGGTAGGCATGATGCACCAGTCAGACATTCTCCTTTCAGAATTTGGTTCCCTTCAGCTTCTTCCTCAAAAGGGCTGCTCTTGACCTTGGCATCCATGGGTGTGTTATGCTTCACAAGAATTAAATGATACTTGGGTGAGGGATGCATAGCATAGTACACATCCATGCTGTCCAGGATCTGCAGCACTGGGGAGTGGGAGAGGGGGTGGTTAGCTGTGCTCTGAGGAACCACAGGACACCCCAACTCTTTGTGCCCCCATGAAAGCATGGCTCAGCCAGGACCTGAATCCCCCAATCCAAATCCAGGACCAAAAATGAGACCTCTGCATGATGTCTGCCTGAAGGAAAGACTCTACAGAGACATAGGTAAAAATGAAGAACCTTTATTTTAAAAGTGACTCTAACTCATAACTGTCAACCTGAGAATGAAGCTGCCAAGAGGTCATCTACTCGCCCACCCCAACCCATGCCCCCTTCACTACGCAGGATCTCAGGGCTGAAATTTGAATTCTAGTACCCAGTTCATGGCCCCTGAATCCAGCCCTACACAGGACAAGTCTACTGGGGCCCAGGGAAGAGTAACCCTGACCCAGGCCTCCCTGGCAGGATTCCTGAAGACCTCCATGACCATGCAGTACCTGACACCCAGCAAGTATTTACACCTTGATGCTATTTTCCTGCTGTCTTCCTGGCCTAGAGCCAGCTAGAAAAAAACACTGGGCTGGAATTCCTGCTCCAGCCTCAGTGGTGTGGCTTGTCATTTCCTTTCTGAACCTCTCCAGTCCTCAGTCCTCCTGTTCTGTAGAACAGGTCCTTTTGCCCTATTTCACACCTCACAGCTCCCATTTCTCATTTGAAAGACAAGAGAGGATTTAACCCCAGGGCAGAACATATGACTTCTCATCCAGGTCCAGAGGTCAGAGAGGAAGAGGGGCTGGATGACAACCTATGGCACACCAGGACTGCCTTGGTCTCCAGGATGCAGCTGTGGTCAGTAAGGTCCAGACCACAGTTGCCTTGATGATGAGGGCCTGGCTACAGGCAGGGCTGAGGTCAAGGGTCAGCTTAGTAAAACCACACCTGCTCCTGGTCACAAGAGAAGTGCAACCCTGGGTGAGTGTTTAACATGGCCAGTCAACCTGCCTTTGTTCAGTAGGGACTGGGAAGGTTCCATGTGCACATCCTATCCAGAATCAGGCTCCTGTTCAAGCCTTGATAGCCACCATCCTGGGAAGATCCTGTCCTCACTTCTGGGTCATGGCATCAGCCCTTTAATGCCAGGTGTCTCCATACACCAGCCCAACCTCCACTTTGGGGTCAAAGGTCACCTGCTGTCCTTCTTCTCTGACCCTCCAGTGGCTTCCATCTCCCCCTGTGACAAAGTCATGCTCCATATTACAGCTCACAGGACCTGATGTGACCCAGCTCCCAACACCTCTCTGACATCAACTCTTCCCCTTGGCCCTGCTCCTTGACTCTGGCCTCCAGGCTGTCCCTCTAGCCAGCCAACCACATGTCCCCCTGGGCCTGGCAGGCTGTGCCCTCCTCCTACTACTGGGACTTCCTCAGAGAGCCCTTCCCAGGCCTTCTTTTCTCAGCATGCTAACCTCAGTCCCTATGTCCATCATCCTGAGCTCTAACTGCCATCGAACTCACACTCTTCCTGCCTCTGGAGGTGGCTATTTGTCCTTCTCTACCTATGAGGAAGTCTGCTGAAGGATGGCAGGGAGGGAACATGACATTCCTTTTGTGTCTACTGACCAAACCAGGGAGGGGCACTAGGGGATGGCCACATGCCCTGCTCACCATGAGGCTCTTGTACTGGGGTCATTGTTCTCATCCAGGCTGACATGGACAATGCGTTAGTCAGTCACGTGCCATTTATAACATCACTGAGAGTTGTGGTTCTTGTGGCTGGACAGGCTTTCCCTGGATTTGATGGAGGGGAGGAAGAGGACTTTCCTCTGGATGCTGATGTGACAATAGAGGAGTTCTGTGATGATGGAGAGATCAACTGCCCCAACTGTGGGTTACAACAAGAGCAGCAGAGGGCCTGGAACCTCAGGGCACCCCACGGCTTCTCTGGAACTTCTAGGAGGCTCTAGAAGTTCTGTAGAAGTCAATAATTCTTGACCCTTTTGTGGACCCAGACAAGGCCAAGCAGGCACTGGAGAGGGAGGATGAGGGTGAGGGCTGACATGAGAAGAGATGGGCAGTCACCTTCATTTCCTGGTCATCTTGTGACTCTGGGACATGGTCCAGGTGGATTTTCATCTTAGAGTTTGAGGAGCTGGCCATGTGTATATGAGGTGAGACAGCTGCATCCCCACTGCTGAAGTCAGGGCCACAGTGTAGCTGCACACTGGAGTGTGGGGTACTGCTACCCCTGGACTCAGAGTCTGGAACCTGGCAGCTGGATGGATGGGTCAGCTTACCTTGGGACTTCCCCCAGGTTGCAACCAAACTTCTACCCTTCTACCACTGCACCTGCTTAGTGCTCAGTCTATCAATAGTAGCCAGTGGGCTGTGGCTGCCCTAGAGAAAATGCAGCAAACCCATTTTCAAAGAAGAGGAAACAGACGCAGAGATGGGGTGATTCAACCCAGGCACAGGCTTGGTCACGAGTGGAGCTGCAATCCCAGGGCTAAACTGTCAGCCACCCCAAGCCCATGCTTAGGCTGAAGGTTGCCTGAGCCCTGAGCCAGGCCACAATTCCCCACCCTGGATGGGGAATTCACTGTTCACTACAAGGCTTGATACCTTCCAGCTGGTGTTTGCCCTTGAAGTTTTTACCGGTTGACTGGGATGGGGCCTCCTTCTCACAAGAGAGGTGGTAGCTACAGGAAAGAGTGGTGGCTGTAGGGTCCCAGGAGTCACACGTCAGGTCTCCTTCCCAGTGCCTGCTCAGCATTTGACATTTGGTTTCCCCAGCTCTCTTCAGGCAACAGGTCCTATGCTGACCCAGGATACCCAAGTGCAATCCCATAACTACCCTGGCCAGATCCCGTCCTGGACTCACCTGTCATTCTCACTGAGTTGCTCCATGGCCCCAAACCATGCCCTAAATTGCTCATTTAACACAAGGGAGTCATAGCAGCAGCCCTCCTGGAGTTACTGGAGCTCAGCAACCATCTGGTATTCCTGGGGCCAGAAGGAAGGAAAAGGCTCTCTTGAGGCCTGGGTGGGCTTTCTGGGTGGGATGGGTGCCAGGGCTGGTTTTACTCCTGTGGGTCCCCCCACTCTTCCACTCCCTTCCAGGCTCTACCTGCCCTCAGGGCTGAATTCACAGAGCTGATCCTCCATGAAGTTGTCCTTCATTCCAAGTATAAGCCCCACTCTCCAGAGGGAGGCTTCATCACTGTCTTTTTTCCTCAAACTCTCCCTGTCAATCTAAGAGGAAGCTGCATGCAGCCTGGTTTTGCCCTGCCCAAGAGGATCAGTTTCCATCCCATACCCCGCCCCAGCCCTGCCCTTACAGTGATGGCCACTGCTGCTCAACTTCCTCCTTTTGTCAAAATTAACTATCCTCCCCTGGAAGACAGAGTTCACATGCATCATAAAGGCGCCCTGATCCATTTCCATGCCCATCCCCCTTAAACCCATGACACAATGCATTACTGTGGGAGTCAACATGAACAGGGCAGTCCAGACCAGGGATGGAACCAGGCAGTCTCTTGGCACCAGGTGTCAGGACTGGGAGTGGAGAAAGAGAGAGCATTCAGTCCCAGCCTCTGATGGCAATGGAGAGATGGCCTCTTGGAACAGCATCCTTTTAGTTGTCTTTAAGAAGGCCATGGCACCCCAGCTCCCAGGGAAGCTGTGAGGTTCTCAGGAGATGAGATGTGCTCACTGTTGAGAGCTCAGGGATCAGGGAGTGGATTTTCCTCCCAAGCCTCATGGTCCCTTTCCCATCCTGCCCCTGACCAATCTCAGGCTCACTTACGTCCACATACTCCTGTATGGTATTGTCCACCATCAAAAATTGTGTGATGAATGTCCCCAGGTAAGAGACAATGCCCTGGATGACACCTTGTGGCATTGGGTGGGGTGGAGATGAGCACAGTCTCTCAGGTGCCCCCAAGACCCCTTCCTGAACACTCCTCATTCTCAGACTCCAAGGACCACACAGCCATACCCTGGGACAGTCCTGGACACTTAGCTGTCTCCCCTAAGTTCCCTTTCCATTCTCCAAGGACCCCAAACTTGCTTGGAGTCACCTCCTAGCACTGGCTTTTCTTAAGTCACCAGGTTTACCCCCCTTCCCCACCCAATCCACCGTGAGTCAGCTCTTCTAGACTATTCCTCTGACTGGCTGCAAATAGTCCTCCAGGATTCTTGCAACTCTGGGCCCTAGAGGTTCCAGAGGATGAGAGATTGAAGGCTTTCCAGGCTTAGTGGTCCAGAAGGATGGGCTTGAGGAGGGCCCCCATGCTGAATTTGAGGCCACCCCTCCTAGACCCACCCAGCCTCAGGCACACTCACCCATTCATGCTACTGCTCCTTCTTCTCGGCTCTTTGTGGGTTCATCTCCATGGTGGCAAATTTGGAGATCCCCTCCTGCCAGGTTTGAAGACTAGGTCAGTGAGCCCCCTCCTCCCCTCACCTATTGTCCCTGGAGTCTTGGACACCTAGAACAAGTAGGCAGGTGGAAATCTGCTGCCATCACATGTCTGATGTCCATTGCCTGACCTTGTACAAGTGGACTGGCCTCCTTGAGCATGTTTATTTATCTCTGATGTGAGGACAAAGAACTGAAAGCCCTCATTGGAAGTCCAGAAGCCTCAGTGTTGCAAACTAACAGTGAAGATGCTCTATCCATCTTGCTGTCCCCCTCAGAGTCACAAGAATGTTCAGCCACATTCCTTGTATCCCTTGAAAGACACCTCACCCTGAAAGCAGTACCACTGGATGGTCATTTCTCCATTCCACATAAGGACACAAAGGTCCAAGAGGGTGTTGACTAGGACTGATTCAATCAGGGTGTTAGAGGACAGGCTACTCTCTCCCAGATGGAGGTTTCATCTGAGCTGACATCACCACACCACCCACCACCACTAACTGGTGTCTGGGTTTCCAGCCTCTGATTATGGAGGGGGCACTTATGTCATCCCAGCCATGGACCTTAAGGATGGAGTGTCTCTGGAGGCCTAGTTGAGCAGACCCTGCCTACCCTAGGCAACAGGAGTGGAGACCCCAAAGTCTGCCCAAGCCATACCAAAAGCATCTCCTACCTGGGGTTCACTCAGGATATTCTGCCTGCAGAGAAGTCCCAGCATCCACTCAGGAATGGGTCTCCATGGTTCCAGGTAGGATTGGGACTGGGCATTGAAATTTTGCTTCCTCTTTTATGTGGAAGGTTGTAGTTAAGGTCAGGGTTGACTGCTATGGTTTCCTGTCTCCCATATATTTCTAATAACTCTGGCACACATGTCATTCATAATGAGTCATAATTATGAGAAACTCTTGTGCAGCTGGAGACTTCTCACCCTGTCAGTTCATTTTTTCCTGGATCATCCCAGGCACCTCCACTGCATTTGAGAACCACGGCAGACTGCCCTACAACTGCCCACAAACCAACATTTCCCTTTACATCTTCAACCAGAATTGGCCAGACTGGATGTTTTCAAGGAAACTTTCAGTGAAAAACTAACATTCCCACCTCCTGAGCCCAGACTCCCAAACCCCTCTGCCTCCTCTTTACCTTGATGATCAGCTCACTGCTCTGTGAGTAGTTGTTCTCATTTGAGAAAACCTCAGATAGGGTCTGAAAGAGGTGGAAGCTGCCCCTGGGGGAAGGCCAAAAGGAAGAAGAGAGGTGTGAATGGAAGGGAGGATATAAGGGCTAATCCACTTTATTTTAGCCTCCTGGGACTCAGATTGCCCACCTGGGTGGTGCTGAAACTGGGTAGCTCTGAGCAATGCAGGACATAATGGAACTTGGGAGCTGAGCTCTGAGGTGGGCAAAATGGGGATCAACATTCTCAGCAGCTGGTTCTGATGTGTAGATTTCAGTTGGACAGAGCGTGTTGCTGAGTAGCAAATATTTAACATGCTCCCATTTGGCTAAACTCTAAATCACAGAGGAGGGAACCAGTGCTGAGGCAGAACAGCTGACCTCAGGTCTTGAGACCTAGAGCCCCAAACCACCTGGCCCTTATCCAGAGGCTGCTGCTTCCCACGCTCCCTGAAGGGCAATGCCCAGCCCCCACAAGGTCCCTGGTGTAACCTGGTGTCCCTGGAGAGATATTTTCCCACCTGGAAACATACTCTCATATGTTCTTAAGATGGTGAATTGAGTGTCTTTCAAGAGCAGAGAGGATGGCAAAGAATGAGGAGTAGTTATTGAGGATTCTGCACTCCTGGGGTGGGAGAAACAATGAGCTGTTATTTATGGTCTGAGTGCACCCCTGCTCTAGCTTCTGCCCCCTCAGTTGACATCTACCATTTTAGATGAGACAGACACCCAGGTTAACCTTGTGGGCACCCCACAGACCCAGAAAATGACACCCACACTCAACCTGAGTCTATTGAGTACTACTGAGGTAGCAGCCTGGGTGGGAAGTAAGGATAGTGTAGGGCTATGCTAGGCCAGGGAGAACCTATAGTTCTGAGAGCCAATAAAAAGTAGGGGTTCCAGGAATTCTGAGAGGAACCCCCTGAGCATACCCTGGCAACCTCGATCCAGTGCTCCACCACCATGGCTCTGTCTGGAGCCTTCATGCTCTGGTCTCCAAGGCAAGTTGTGTTGGATGCAGTTGGTCACACAGTTGAACTGCCTGATGATAGCTTGGACAGTGGGTCCCACATGTTCCTTGCCCTTTTTGTTTCACTGGGACCAGATGCAGCCCAGGCAGTGATAAGGCACCACCTTCTTGAACAGCTCCTGGGGAGAGTGAGATGTCAGCTGGCCCCACACCTGACCAGCTCAGATTCTGCAGGCCCTAAGGACACAGGCCAGGGTCCAGTGGTATCAGCTGGACCTCAGCAGGCTGAGGACAGGGTGTGTTCTCTGTCTTGAGGAGACCTAGCACTCAAGTAATCCAGGGCCCAAGTACAAGGGGGAAGAGAGAGCTGCATTTTCAAGTCCACCTCACAGACTCCAGAGGTGCCTTATGCCTCCACAGGCCCAGGCAGCAACATCACCCCTCCTGATAACACCTCCTGGGCCTGGTAGTGGTCAGGTACACAGTCCTAGTGGTGACCAGAGGCTTTGGGTGCCTGCCAAAGGATCCAGTGCACATCAGGGTCTTAGTGTCAATGCTGTGATGACCCCCAGAACAGAGTGGCCACTTGTGGAGCCAGTTATCCTCAGTGAGCTCCCTTCCACCGCCCAAGAGCCAAGCCCCTTCAGGCTTTCTGTTTCTTTGCTCTCATGTAATCTTCACAGTGAATGCATTAGGCAGGTACAGTTAGTGTTCTATATCTACTTTACAGAAGGGGGAAGTGTGGGCTTGGGGATTAATAAGCTTGCACAGGTTACAGTACTGGGAGTGGAGCCAGGCTTTGGACCCAGATCATAAGATTCTGGATCAGGGGATGCTAAGGCTGGGGTGGCAGTTCATGGGAGGAAGATCTCCCCAGGTCCACCGAGCCAAGCCCAGCTGCTCACTACATCCATCCTTGTCAACTGCTCTGGCACCAGCTCAAGAGGGAAGGCCAGGAGGTTAGCCTTCCCCTCAATCAGCCCATTCTCTGAGGTCTCAGGCCGTGGGAAGGAAGGCTTTGATGATGCAGCCTGGCCTTCTGCTGATTTGAACTCTGGAAGTTGCTCTGGTGGTCTTGCCAAACTTGCCTCCAACTCGAGAGTTGTTGCTAAAGAAGTTGAGTTAGGCTGTAGCTCCAGAATGGACCCTGGTGCAGACTGTGCAGGTGGGAATGGAGGCAGTGGTGGGACTGCCTACAGCTCAGGAACTGGTGATAGACTTGGTGATGTTACTTCCTCCAGCCTGGAAGTAAGTGCTACATCTGGGGATGGAGACTCCTTTACTTGAAGAGTGCTTATTTGTGCTACCTCCATAGGTGATGGTGAAGGTGGCACCAAAGCTTCCTCAAATACTAAAGCTGGTACTTCTGATGGTAAAAGAGCAGGCTGTACCTCCAGAGTGGGCAGTGATGATCCGTGTATAGGTAATAATGAAGGTGGAGCTGGACTTGCCTCTGGTTCTGTAACTGGTGCATCAGATGATGATATGGGTGCCTCCACCTTTGGAACTTGTGCTACTGATTGTGTTGTAGCTGCCTCCAGATCCTGAGTAGGTGTTCCAGCTGATGAAGTAAGATGGTCTAGCCCCAGGACAGGCATGAGCCCTAACTCTGTGGGTGGCTGTTATAGTGGTGTTAGAGCCACCTTCCACTCAGGAACTGGTGCTACAACAGCTCATGCATCAGGCTCTATTTCCAGAGCAAGCACTGGTGCAAACTCAATAGCTGGCAGTAGAAGTGGCAATGGAGCAGATTCAGCCTCTGGAACTACCCCTGTGTCTTTTGCAGTTGATTGAGCTGGTGCTTCAGGTTTCATTGAAGGCATTTGAAGCTCTGGAGCTGACAAAGAACCTGGAGAAGAGGAAGGTTCCACACCATGAATGGCTACAAATGTTTTGCTAATAAAGAGAAGATCCAACTATTTCTAAGAGAAGATTCAGCCCAAAAAAGTGTTCCCAGATTCCACTCTCTCAGGTGAATTGTCTGAGGCTCCTCCTTGCTTCTGTCATAAGGGAAACCTCTGGTACATCCTGCTTATGTTGTCCAGTCTGGCCCCCACCCCACAATCTTCTATGTTCCCAACTGATGTCCTCACCCTTTGGGTTCACCTCATTCAGTGCCGGGTGGCTCATTTTTGAAAGTAGAACTATGGAATGGTGCTCCAGGGCAAAGCCAGTTAGATGTACCTGCGTGTAGGCCACCAGCAGCTTGAGGTAGGGAGAGTCTGGAGGTTGCAGGAAATCTTCAGGGTACTGGTCCACCCAGGTGCCCAGCAGGGAAGAGAGGGTGCTGAAGGCAGGTGGGTGGGCAGCAGAATCAGAAACTGACCTTTCTTTCTCACTGCACCCCAAAGACCCTCTTAATGGAACATAAAGTTCATAAGGACACAGAAGCGTTTTGACTTGTCTTTCCATAGTCCAGCACTGACACAGTAGAAGATTCATCAATATGTGAGTGATGAGGGGGCAAAGTCTGTCCTGCCCCAGGCCCTCATGCTCCTCACGCAGTGAATTCTGCCCCCAAGGAGCTGCCTCATCTTATGCCAGGTGTCATGTGTGTGTCCTCTTTCCACTGACACTGCCCTCCCAAATGATAGGGGCACAGCTGGCCCTGCCATTCTGCAGGAGGCAGACAGGACTGAGGTCCATGGTAGATTTGTAGCTGGCCAATCACCATCTCCTGTCATGTGTTTGTGTGAGGTGGTGTTTGGGGGTCTTGGGGTTGTGATGGTGCAGGGATGGGGAAGGGCTCTGTCTGGGACCTATAATAAGACCCCAGGCTCCTCTACAGCCAGTGCCCTAAGATATCACCCACAACTTTCTATGACTCCTTTCCAACTGGACGGGGAAGCCTTCCATACTCAGACCTACAGGGGGGTCATAGGATGTGTGGGGCCCAGTGTTCTCCCCAGCCCTTCCCTGCTACCTACCACCCAACTTCCCACACTGGTGTCTGGTGAGAGGAGCACCTCACCCAATGTGCACTCACTTTTTCATTTTAAGGCATCTTCCATTTCTGTCACTGCCACAGAGGTCATGTCCATACCTAAGGGAGAGTGTGAGCATGTCACAGCTAACTTACTGAGTGTATCCCCAGCTTAAGATGATTCATGTCATTGCCTGTGGCCCCAACTAAAATGGAACCCAGAAGAACAGGTGCTTTTTTCTGCTTTGAATACTGCATGAAACTATATGCCTAAGAAATTGCCTGCATCCAGCAGACACTTGATGTGTACTTGATGAAGGAATGAGCCCTAAGTGGCAAATTCTCAGACCTAGGGTGGGCCTGGGCCCCTCTGGTGGTCTACAGTGATTGGTGTTCTGACCACATCAAGGTTGGAGGTCCCCAAAGAGATCTCAAATACCTTTTATAAATGAGAAAACTGAGAACAGTAAAGGAGTAAGGCTGAGAGCTTCTTCACTAAGAAGAGTAAAGTCCTGCCTAGGATTCTCCCAGTTAGTCCTTACAATCAATTTTAGAGCTTGGTCTTCTTACCACCCCTCTTCCCAAAGAGGAAACTGAGGCCAATTGGTGAAATGGCTTTTCTGAAACAAAGTTGGGGCAGAGCAGTCAAGTGGCTAAGGATGGGGTGGGGACACCTTTGGAACAACAGGTCTAGGATCTACCTGGTAGTGGTGAAAACTCTGTATGTCCCAAAGAAAATGTTCACATACCTGAGATCGCCCTCCTGGAAGGTGGGCACAAGGTGTTCCACCAGCATCTCCCAGGGACCTGCCTTGACTGTCCACACCATGTGGGTCTCCTCCTCCACAAGGGCTGAGTCATTCTTCCTCTAGGGTGGACAGAGGAGGCACTTGCAGTCAGAGGCAGAAATGTAGACCCCCAGGTGGGGCTGGGGCTGTAGCCAGACCTGCTGCATGTAATCCCTCAGTGACTTGAGACTGAGGGGGATGTGCATGCCTCTATCAGAGAAATGTCCTCAGCTTTAAAATTGAATCTGAGGTGAGAAAGTAATTGAAAGATAAAAACACACAAAGTAAAAGGCAGATGCCTGGAGCATCCCTGGGGGCATTAAGACTCCTGAATGCTAGAGGATCTGAACAGATGCCTCAGGGAACAGCAGGCCTACCTGGTCAGGAAATGACTTTAGGGTCTTCACTGCTCATGGGGCAAAGCCAAAGGGTCATGCCATTTGTCACCCTGATACCAGATCAGGTAAATGAAGGAAAATGAAAAGAGACAGTTACAGGTGTGGTGCAGGGACTACTCCTGCCCACACAGACAGCTGGTGGTAACTGAACTGCTCCAGCCTTAGGATATTATCTGGCCCTCACTGTTGAAAGTGATATCTGAATGTTCTCTGCCCAACCACGCCTTTCCTTGGATCTCCTACTGGGGTTGGGAGGATCAGTGCCTTGGGGCATGAGGGAGGTGATCAAGGCAGCAGTGCTGACAGAGCCACAGCAAAGGACCATTCAAGATCCAGCAGCACTGAATGCTGAATCATTGCTCTAAGCCACCTCCCTTCTGGAATATTGGGCAGATGTGTCAGGCACAGATCCTGACCTGGAAAGGTCAAGGGGATGTTTATGGGAGATGGCAAAAACCCTCCTTAGCAAGAGGAGCTATATGACTTGAAGTAGATCTGGAGGACAGTTACAAAGCCTGCTACAGAGGGACATGGGCTCAGGGAGTGGAAACAGAAATACAGCAGCAAAATACACATATATCTGAATTGAGCCCACCCTTCAGACTACCCTGAAGAGAAACTCATGCAAAAGACTCCTCTCTGCTATTCCTTTAACCATTTGAAGTGATCTGTCCCCTGGTCTATGGAATGACAGTGTGGTGGGTGAATGGAGGGGACCCATGTTCCTCAGGAAGTAGGATATTGAGCCAATCAGGCATGAAAGGCCTGGGACAGGGAGCAGGGATATGGCCATGGTGAGTTACAGGCCCTGGGGTGATCCCTCACTGTTTTGGCACCAGATTGGCTCATGCTCCCACCTGAAAACAGCGCTGGCCCTGGTTGGGAACATGATGTACCTGCACCTTCTTCAGAGACAGGGTGTAGATGACATCTTCCTCCAGCTCCTCGCACACCACTTCCATGGAGCTCTGCCAAACAGTGCCCAGCAGTCAGGCCAAAAGGCATCAGTGAGTGGCCTGCCCTACTCTGCAGGGGGAGCTGTACCTCATTTAGGCTGGGACCCAGACCAGGCCCAGATGAATGTCTGCTTTCCACTCCAGCCCTAGTAGAAAAGAGATGGCAGCTTGAGGGCTCAGGATTAACACTGGTTAACATGGGTGCCCCCCCCAAATGCACCTCCCCACCCTTCCTGCCATGACCTGGCAGGTGACAGGGAAGGACCTAGTGGATTCCCATCCCTGATGGCCTGCTCCTTCCCAGGGTGGTCCCACTGCTCATGCCTCCCACTCACTGGGAGGTGGATGGGATGTGGAGTTGCCCAGACCAGAGCACACTAGTGGCATGTGTGGAATTTGCTGCCCTGGGACACCCCATGTTACCTTTGGGTACCTCCTGGCCAATGACAAGGACCCTCGTGGCTAAGGCTTGAGCCAATGTCAAAAGTGATGAAAAAGGGATTCATTCCTGGTGTGGCTGAGGCTGGTGCCTCGGGATCTAGGAACACAGCAGGAAAACATGTTTCCCTGTCCCGTGTCTCCTGCCAAGTGAGCTTGGCGTTGGGCTGCCTTTGGAATCTGGGTGCCTGGTTACCAGAGTTCCAAGTTCTGTTGAGGTCTCCCACAAAGGAAGTGTGTTCACCTCCTTGGGTCCCATTACCCTGGTCCCCTCAATGATAAGAGCTCCACAAAAGTCCATCTGTACATTTGTCTGTGTCCTCCTTACCTAGATTATCTTGTTAATTGGGCACAGTTCTGCCAGCACTTTCCTCCTCACAGCTACTTGGGAAGGCCTGTATGCAGCTCAGGCCCCAGCTATGAGGAAACCCATCTGGATTCAGACCTGACTACTCCTTTACTCATTTTTGTGACTCCAGACTAGTCATAGAGGCCTCCCCAGTCTCCTCATTGACACAGTGGGAATCATTAAAACATTTGTTTCCTTGGGGCATCATCAAGTCTATGTTGGGCAAACAGTGGAAACCACATAGTCTTGTTTCCCATGCAGCTAATATGCAGATATAGACATGGAATAAATGGGAAGGGGATGGATGCAACATTGAATACAACTCAAAATAGGGCTGGGTTGACCTGTGTGATGTTAAGAAATTCACTATCAGTCCTGGATTGCTGTCTCATTCTGTACCATGATGAGGTTGAAATGAAATGAAATTCAGACATTGTTACTGTGCCAGAATTCTTCCAGAGCCTTCCCATTGCATTTAGAGTCAGATGCAGGTGCCTCTTCTCAACCTCTGTGGTGGGCTGCCTGTGCACTGGGTCCCTGCCATCTCTGCTTCATATAAACCTCCTTGGAGTGAGTGCTGGCCTGTTGACACACTGCTAAACCAAATAATATGGCTAAATGTCAGGACACCCCTCCTAAGACTTACACAAAATGCTCTGCTGTCTTCATCACTCTCTCTTGTGAGTGAACTCTCCCTATCTTGGTCTATCTCCCATGCCAATATGAACCCTGTGGATCAACAGAACAAAGCTGGGAAGCAGCTTCTCCTCACCTGAGCCTCAGTTGAGGCTCTGCCCCCAGCAGCTGCCTTCCTAACCTCCTCTCTGGCCAACCTCCTTCTGCCTCCTTCTCTTCCCCTGCTGTGTCTTCTCCCAGGTGCCCTCTTACCACATGTGTGCAGGGCTGGCTCCCTCTTGTCATTCTGTTCACAGTGTGTCACCTCAATGTGTTCTTCTGGGCCCTCACACTGGTGTCCCTTAACCCTCCTTGCAGCACCCTGCGTAGCTTTCTCTATAGCCCTTGCTCTTTTCTTGCACTTGTGTTTGCTTTCATACTTTGGCCACCTCCTGTTGAGCAGAGGCCACCGGGATTCTTTTCACTCCATACTGAGGACCAAACACAGAGCTTAGTGTAGGGTGAGTGCTTGGGGCAAAGTTGCTGAATGAATACCTGATGATGTCTGAGGTCCTTTTCCAGCCTCTGCCCAGCTCAGATTGTTGAGATGCTAATGATAAGAGGTATATGTTGTGTCTGAGGCAGGTGGATGGTCAGAAATTCCCTGGATGACTCTTCCCAGTCTCCAGAGACTGCAGCAGGCACAGTGGGCACAGCTGGTGATGTGGATTTCCCCCCCTGCTGGCCAGGATTAGTGCTCCAGTTCCTAGTAGGATATCCACAAAAGTGATCACACACTTTGTTTGACTTTCCTCAAGGCAGCAGCTCTCCTGGACCCCTGGAAGAGCAGTGGGTCATCACAGAAAGACCTGACTGAATGGACACTTCTCTGATTCTGTGGAAACCTTGTGGGTCACCCAGTGTTAACACCCCAATAGAAAGAGGAGGAGGCTGAGGCCTCTCTCCTGGAGCCCCCTTCTACTCTAGGGAGAGGTTCATCCCAGTTCCAGGGGCCCAGAGGAACTCTCACCCCAGCTTTTCATTACAAGGTTGTCCTGGGCCTGACACCAGCCATGTGGGCACCTGGAAACTTGGGGATCCCCTTGCCCATCAGCATGGCATCTTTCCTTGTCCCCATTTATGAGTCCATGGGCAGGTGGTAAGAGAGGGTGCCACTGCCTGGCAGCAGAGCTGCCCCCAGCATCTTTCTCAGTTCCACCTGCTCACTCCCCTCTGATCCCAGCCCCATAGTCCACACCTTTGATGTCACTGTGATGTCATTTATGTGCTGGACACATGCAGGGATGCAAAAGGGAAAATTGTCCCACAGGGAAAAGTCTGAGGAGTAGACCCAGGCTTGAAGGGGCCCTCATTCTGATAGCAAATGCAGGGGGCACATTGGAATCCTGGTGTAGAAGGGCATCACCTTAAGTTACTTCTTGAGCTCTGCATACCTCAGAGTCCCTGGGCCATTCCTGCATTTCTATGGGCCTCAGTTTACAAATGGCAATGACTGGCTGCATGTGAAGGTGCATAAGCATGTGTCATGCAGGACATGGAGACAGGTCCCTTCAAGGGGTAGACCTGGAATTGGGCACAACCTTGTGAGTCTAAGCAGTGAAGAAAGCAGGTAAGCCTTGCAGCTCTTTCTTCTCTCTGCCTCCTCCTGTCCTCACTGAAAGGATCCAGGGCACCTGAACTCCACCCATCTCTAGCAGAGACCGGGGGTGTGAGGGGGCAGTAGGAAGCCGAGGGTGGAGGAGGCCAGACTGCCAGGGATGAAATTTGGGGGCACTCACTGTTGCTAAGGAGCCCTCCTGGACCCTCTCTGACTGCCCAACATTGATGGTGGAGCAGGCATCTCCAGCACTCAAGTCCTCACCTCTAAGTGAGCAAGCCCAGCCTCTTACGGGGGCAAGTTCACTGATCTCACCCATTACTCTTCCTGAGCAGGGCCTGGTCCATGGTGTGCTCACTGGGGCAGGGGGCCCTCCCTAGTGGAAGCTTATTAGGAGCCTTCAGCTCCCCTTGTTTATCCCCCAACACACACTCCTGAGGTTGGAATCACTGACTTCTTTGTGCATTCAAGAAAACTGAAAGTCTGGGATCCTGACATAGGACTGTGACATGTTCCAGTTGTGGATTTCAAACTCAGACATTCTGACCCCAAAGTCCGTGCATTACAGAAGAACCTGAAGAGGTTGGTGGGTTACAGGGAGTAGCCCTGCAGGCAGGGGGCTCTAGGTGGTTATGACCTTGGCCTGGCAAAGGCTGAAGGAGGCTCCCATGAAGCTGGAGCACAGGGTGGAGGAGCACACTGGGGAGGGCTCCTTGGCCACAGCACACAGAATGTTGACGCTGGCAGGAGCTGAGAGGGCACAAGCACTCACCGCACCCAGACCTAGATAATGGATTGCCTGCCATAGAGCACTGCTTTGAACACTGTGGGTCCTACAGGGATTTCCCTGGTTTGACCGTGCTGGCTGCAATCCCAGCACTAAGAGCCAAGCAGCTCTTCATGAAGGTCAGTGCCCAGAGAAGGCTAATGGCCTTAATGTTATTTAATCCTCATCATGGGCTTAAAGGCATGCAAGGACCAGCCTGATGGTCTACAGCTCAGAGGCAGATCTGGGAATGCCTTCTAAATCTGTTTTCTTTCCACCACCTCACAGTCATGCAGTCACTCAACAAACCTTTATTGAATGCTTTCTGGGTGCCTGGCACCATGGGACAGGGTGTCAGGAACTATCTGTGCCCTGTTAGAGCTGACAGATGGGGAGGGGCAGAGTTGGGCATAATAATATGGTAAATGCTGACACAGAGACCAGGAGAAGGTGTTATGGGAACACAGGAAGTCACCCATCCCAGAGGTGACAGATCAAGGCAGGCTTCCTGGAGGAGTTGACTGCATGGTGAGTCACTGGGAATTGTGGAGGTGGTGGGACAGGTATGGTAGCAAGAGCAGCCTGACCAGTGGACAGTGTGTGCATATGTGTGCTGGGCCAGGCCCCACAGGCCATGTGTCTTACTTTGCCAAAGTGCTGCAGATGCAAAGTACAAGAAATGGGCTGGCTTTTATTAGGGGATTTATTTGGGCTAAAAGCTTATAAGACTGAAAAGTCCAACTTGAGGCACCATAACAGATGCTTTCTCACCAAAGTCAGTTGCCACAAGGTGAAGCAAAAGGCCACCAATCTCTGCCAAGGTCTCTGCCTTTCTGCAGCAGTAGGCAAATATGGAATATGGCTTATCTCTTTCTGGGCCTCCTCACTCAGTCTTGGCATGGCAGGATCTAATATGGGAGAGTACTTTCCTGTGTCTGTCTGTGTATCTCTCTCTGTGTTTCCATTTATATCAGACCCAGCAAGGGGGCAGAGATTCAACCTGAGTCAGGCCTCACTGACACAGTCTAATCAAAAGCACTGAAGCAAATTTATCAAGTAATCTAACCAAAGAACCCTTAACTGAATTTAATGTAATTAAAGGGTATCACACCCACAAAAATAGGTTAGTTTAAAAACATAATCTTTTTCTTTTGGGATTAAAATTAGATAGTGCTCATGGTTGCACAAATCTCTAAATGTACTAAAACCCACTGAATTGTAAACTTTCAAAGGTTTAATTGTATGGTATATAAGTTTTTATCTTAATAAAGGTGTTATATTAAACAAAAACATTTATCACCATCTACTAGGTCTTGCCCATAATTCCAGACTCTTTTCATGCACAGCAATTATATAAAGCCAGTTTTTGCTGTTTTCAATAGAAAAATTTACTCTATTTTACATAAGTGTTTATTTATCCAGTCTCCTAATAATGAACATTTAACTTATTTCTATTGTTATTACTATATTTATTATAAACATTTTTGTAAGGAATATGGATATACATAAAATGTGGTACACAATCTGAATTTAATTATAAGATACATTGGCAGGTGGGTTAAAAAAGATGAACAATTTGATGTATATTCAAATATTGCCTCATCTAAATATGCTTTCCATTTACATTTACTGATATGACAGAAAGGCATGTAATAATTTTTTTTTCTTATTCTATATTAATTTCTCATATACTCCATATATTTTAAATATGTTTTATCTTGTGTGCTTCCAAGTTGATAGTTTAGAATAATTTTTTCTCAGATTTTAATTTACTTGTTAGGTAAATTTTAACTTTTTTTTATATAAACATTTGCTTTTGATTAATAACTGGTAATGAATACCAAGGAGTCATTATAAAAATAGAAAATGCTAGCACATCTAATCATCTATTCATTTCATCTCTTTATCATCAGTGTTCCTGATTTAGTTATTTCTAAATTCATATTACTTTCCTTCTAATTATTCTAGTAGTGGCTACAATATTTAATATATTTTTTAAAATATTTGAAGTATTTGATTGAAAAATAAGACACAATTTTTATTTACCCCAGTGTTTTTAAAAATTAAGTCCTGCTGTAGGTAATTCACCAACTTTCCAGGACTTTTGTTCTGCTTTTGTGTTCTTAGAATTATTTCTTCATTTTATAAATATAGATTTGTTCACCAAAATATCTCTCTTATTTCAATAATCTATCACATGTTTACAGGAACACTTTATACCTGCCGATTCAGGTTTTGATATTAAGAGAAGTGTTTTTCCATTATTGTTATGAATTTGTTTTATTTTCTCTTAGTTCACCTCTCTTCTCAAAAATTTTTTTTACAATGTCTACCATAGTCTGTCTTTCAGTCCTATTAATTTCTTTCTCATTACCTGTTTAGCAAGTCTGCATTGACTGCAACTTTATCTGTAGATCTACTGACCTTTGGCCAAAGCTGTGGAAACTGTTAACTAAACCTAAATGGTTGTCAGTCACCACAGGTAAAGAGTCGTTTCAGATGTTTAATCCTATCTGCTTAGTTTTGTAGTTACACTAGGACTTTTGACTTGCACCTGATATGGTAGAACCTGGAGTGGGGTGGGGCATTTAATGTTGCAGCCTGGCCACATAGATTGAATGTGCATACATGACCAGCTCACTCTGAGAGTTGCCAACACCCAAGCAGATTTTGGGCTTATTAGTACCTCCCAAATTGTATATATTCTTGGTAGCTTGAGACCTGGACTGAGCATGTGTTCTCGGGGACTTGCGGTGGGAGGAAAAAAATATCCATGCCTGATGTTGTAGTACCCTTGCAATGCATATTGTCTCCTTTGCCTGTTGTAAAGCTCTTCCCTAAGTTTAAACTGCTTGAGTCCTATGAGTCCTTTCAGCAATCAAACTCTTAAGGTGAATAATGTGTATGAACACATGACTTTAATAATCCTTATTTCTTCTCAAACCTAACTTCAATGTCCATGCCTGTTTTTTTTTCTCCGTCATCAATTTTATATTTCAATTGTCTTACACTCCTTTAATGTGTTCTTGGCTTTATCTTACTATTATTTCATGATTATTGACAGATTAATTTAAGTATTTTCTTAAGTATTCATTTCATCATTGTTCCATATAATCAATCCATTTCTCACTGCATTAACTACACTTGCTCTTACTGTCTGCTTTACTCACAAGGCAAATCCCAAAGCTCTGCCTATTCTGGACCCATCCTCTCTGTGGAACATGTTTTCAGAATAAGGCATGATCTTGCTGCCGGGTTTAACTTAAATTTATTATCTAAGAGTGCAGGGGAGTCATCAATAATGTCCCTTGATGTATTAAATTTGTTTCCTTTTCCCCTCAAATTCCAGCAGCGCTTTCATTGCACTTGGTTTATGAATACAAATGCTATGTTAATTTCAAAGTAAGAGCATACATAAGACAAGGTTAGCAATTTCACATTATCAAAGATAAAAAGCAAATACATC
>JAQZBX010043155.1:0-21764 GCA_029593785.1 Cabassous unicinctus | reverse complement strand
AATCTGCTTTTTTTTTTTTAGGGGGTACTAGGGATTGAACCCAGGACTTTGTACATGGGAAGCAGGCACTCAACCACCGAGCCACATCCACTCCCTAATGAGAGCTGGTTTTTTCGTTTTTGTTTTTAGGAGGTACCGGGGATCAAACCTGGGACCTCATACGTGGGAAGCAGGCACTCAACCACTTGAGCTACATCCGCTCCCCTCAAATCTACTATCTTACTGCCTTTGCAAAAGTTAAGAGACAAGTCACCCATGACTACTCCTCCCACCTTCAACTGGTGCATCTCTACATGTCTGCATTCTATTCTCCCAAGCACCTTGGCAACATACCCCCTGCTCTATCTCTGTCCTATCTCAGTCTCTCCTCCTCTTCCCTGTTCCTGGATTGGAACAACTGGCCCCATAGCCCCTAGCCTTGTCCCCTTCAACCCAATCTCTACAGGCAGGCAAGCGATCCTTCTAAAACAAAAATCTGACCAGACCACTCCCCTAATAAAACACTTCAATGGCTCATCACTGTGTTTAGAATAAAATTCAAACTCCTCAGTGTGGTATCCAAAGTCCTACAAATATCTGGACCCCCTCCCTCCAGCCATCACAAATTATTTATGATGTGCTAGTTCACTTCCCAAACCACTATGCCTAGGTACAAACTGCTTACCTCTACCACTCTGGAATGTAGCTCTCCCAAGATGCCACCTTCCCTTGGTTAACTCTTAATCCTCTTGGAAGATGCAGTCCAGGTACCATGACCCTGGGAAACTTCCTCTTTATGTCTCCCCAAGCTACCACAACTGCCAGGAACGGCCTGCTTCCCTATCTGTCTTCCTCAGCAGCTGTGAACAACTTGGGCAGGAACAGTCTTTCATTTCTCTTTCCTAGGTGACCAGCACTGTGTCCAGCATGTAACAGAAGGTCAATAAATACATGCCGGCTCTCCAAACACTTGCATATTACTGCACAAAAATTAAGGAACTGTTCAATAAAACCACTCTGATTCTGTGGATCCCTTACTCAAAAAACTCCAGTGCCTTAGAGATAAAGAATAACTACCTGGACTGGAAAAAGACCTTGACCAAAAGGGGGAGAAGGTAAAGACCAATAAGTTTATAAGGCTAAGAGACTTCAACGTGAGTCGGGAGGTCAATCCAGAGATTACGCTTATTCATGTCTCAGCAGGAACTCATGGACCGCCGAAGTAAATATTACCTCACATAGTGGGGCTCCTGAGGGCTCTGGAGACATCCAGACACTATAGGCAGGACAGACAGCTCAGGAGTTTGGTGCCCTGCCAGTGGACCCTACTTTGGAATTTATGCTCCCCAGTGTGACATAATTGGACTCAGTTGTGGTTTCCCTACACATGGCTCTTCTGTCCTTCTATTTGAACCTACAGTTAGTACTAGAGTTGACAGGTGTACGTCCAAGAGACTTAACTCTTTGGGCTGTCCATGTGCCAGCTGGGCCCTGAATCTCAACAGAGTTGCAACACCTACTCTCCAGTTCATTGAACTCACCCAGGACAACTAACAAGGAGGTGATGATGGATAACGACCATCCCAAGGAACAGAGAGAGTCTGCAACTGCAAGCAAGATAGTCCCATCCATCTGCCCCATGGGATCTAAATCCTCTCTCAATTAGAGGTGGAGTGGGCATCACTACCCCAGAATCCTCAGGATTGGGGAATGAACAAAGGACTAGGGTCGACTTACTGGTATTCTACTATAGACTTATTGTGATTCTAGCAATGGAAGAAATTGTATCATTGATGAGGAGACAGTGGCCACTGGAGGTTCTGAGGCCAGGGAGAGGGGAAAAACAGGTGTAATATGGGGGCAATTTTGGGACTTGGGAATTGTCCTGAATGACACTGCAATGACAGATACATGCCATTAGATATCTTGCCATAACTTACAAAATTGTGAGGGAGAGTATAAACTACAATGTAAACTACAATCCACGCTTAGTGGCAGTGCTCCAAGATGTGTTCATCAATTGTAACAAACATACTACACTAATGAAGGATGTTGTTAATGTAGGAAAACGTGAGAGGGGTGGGGAGCAGGGAGTATGGGAATCCCCCATATTTTTTATGTAACATTTATGTAATCTGTTTTTTAAAAAATAAAAAAGTATATCTAAAAAAATAAAAATAACTCCCCAGTATCCAAGAACAGCTACCATCTGCCTGCAACTGCCTGCCTTTTTCTGAGGCCAGAGACTCCCCTTGCTTCATTCCCTGTCAGTGGTAAAGTAGCAGGTGCCCTAGGCCCAGCCAAATGAGCGCTTCTCCCTAAGAGTCTGAATTGGAGTGAATGAGGCAAGGAAGCCAGGGCATAAAGAACCCATTCTTCCCATGGTACCAGAGTCCGGGGGTGACAGCAGTGGACCCCTAACCATGCTGCTTTTTTGGCATTTCCAGGGCAGTGGGGCCAGGTGCCCAGCGTGACTTGGTTTCTGAGCCCTCTTCCAAAACTAGTTCTTCAGCCTTCCTGTCCAATCTGTGAATGACTCTATTTCTGTCCAATAAATTCGTTTTCTGTTTAAGAACTGATTTCTGTTGTATACAACATAGGACCTTGACCGGTCCATGGCCCATAAGAGCTCCACGTAGCGAGTCCTTTGGACATAAAGGTGGCCACACTGCGAAGGGGGAGGAGACTGCCCTGCCAGCTGGCTCATCTGGGTAAGTGAGCACGGATCAAGTACAATGACAAAACAGCCCAGCATAAATGTAGTTCGCAAGACCCTTCCCTTGCCTAACATCTTCTATGCCTCCATCACTCATGCTGCCTTCCAGGCCAGCTCTAGGCTGTCATTTAACCTTACTGAGCCTCGGTTTCATCCTCTGTAATAAAGGAATGTGAATGATCGTTGTGGGAGTTTGATATTATTTGTTAATTCCTAAAAGAGATATAGATTATGTTTGTAAACGGAGGTCTGTTCCTCTGGGCATGATACCCTTTGATTGCATTAAATTCAAAGATTTTACGTTTACTTGATTAAATCAAGACGAGGGCTTTGATTCTACTGCATCAGTAGGGCGTGACTCAGGGTTGAGTTCCCACACTCTTGGTGGGTTGATAGAAACGGACACTAACTCAAGGAGAAGAACACAGAGGAAGAGAGACAGCTCCACAGACATGGTAGAGGCCCTGGGAAGAGTGACGAGCCATTTGCCCGATAAGTTTGCGGCTGAAGAGACCAGAGCCCTGAGCAGCTTAGCAGGCCCAGAAAGAAACAAGCCCTCCAGCCTACTGCTGAGGTAGGAAGAAGCTGGGCCCACGGAGCCTTGAGAGAGAGAGGAAGGCTGAACCCTCATAGACATTGCCTGCCATCTTGTTTCAACAGGTGGAAACAGACATTTGGTGAGGAAGTACCTCTTATGGTACTTTGAGTTGGACTTTTTACGGCCTGGTAACTGTAAGCTTCTTCCCCTAATAAATACCCTTTATAAAAGCCAACAGATTTCTAGTACTTTGCATCAGCACCCCTTTGGCTGACCAATACAATGGCCATGCCAACGTCACAGGGTGATTCTGTTTAAAAAGAAATCCAAGGAAAGGTCCTCCATGACCCTGCAGTGTGAGGATTGTTATAGTAGGTCTACACTTGCTGCTTTTCACTCCTCCATCCCCTGCACTTGGGCTTCTGCTCTCACCAGCCTCCTGAAACTCCTCTTCGATGGGTCACAAACGAGCTCTTTGGGTGCAAAATCTAGTCTCTTCCTCCCTCTGGCTCTGCCCTCCCCTCCCTCTCGCCTGTGTGTGGCTCCTTCCTGCCCGCCCTGCCCTCCCCGTCTCCTCCTCCCTCTCTGACCCCCTCTTCTTGCTTTTGCCTCCTCCTTCCTTTTTAAACAGTGGTCTCCGGAATTTGTCTTACTCCCTCTTTTTATTCACGTTCTTTCCTTTGGTCACCTCAAAGTTTCCACTCCCCTCTACATCCCTGGGCTCAATCTCACCACTTCTACATCTGTGTTATTTGCTAATGCTTTTGCTGAACAGCAAAATTTGCACTTCAGGTTTCAGTGCACATTAGGTAGGGAGTAGGTGTTCGTGAAATGAACTGCTCTAACTGCCCACTAGACCCTCAAAGGTAACGCTTTCCAAGTTTACCGTCTTCCTTCTTCAACCAGAGCCCTCCTCCCTCTCCACATCACCAGCCACTAGGTCTCCAAGCTCAGAATAACCTTTTCAACTATCCTTTCTCCCTCTTGTCTCTCTGATCCCACACTACCACATTTGGCCTCTCCTCTGTCTTTCCCACTGCCATCCCCTTACGAGGTCTTGGCCACGGCTTTCTCTCCTCTGGGCCATTCTTGTCTCTGGCCCCCCTTCCTTGGAATTCATGTGATATGCTCTAAGAGCATTTTAGAGCTCAGAAGCCACCATGCTTCTCCCTGTTCAAAAATCCTCAGAGGCTCTGCACAGCCTACAGGTGAAAACCCCAAATTCCTACCTAGTCTAATGGATCCTTCATGACCAAACTCCTTTCTCTGCACTGACCCTTTATGTGAGTCGAAATCTAATACTTGCTCTTCCTAGAGCACTCCTCATACTTCCCGTCTCCCGTGCCTGCCTTTTTTCCTGGGGTGCGTTTCCTTCCACACCCCCTCCCCTCTTGCTCAAAGCCCTCTAACCTTGTCTACAAGACCTCCTCTTCCTCTGAGCTGTCACAGTGCCACCAGCCCTTTCTCGCCCACTGCCAATCACCACTTATCAGCACTTGCTATCTGCTCCTTTTATAAATGTCTCTCTTCTTTGCACACTAAAGCCCGGATTGTTCTTGGGGCACCCATGGGAGCTGTCCCAGCATGTACTTCAGAGCTTTGGAGTCAGCCATTCCAGGTTCAAGGAGCAGCTCAGCCACTTCCTAGATGGAGTTCTTGGGTAAATTATTTAGCCTTTCAGTTTCCTTTATCTGGAAAAAGGGAACCTCATCTATAAAATGCCAATCTCATTAGGTTGTTACAAGGCTTCAGCTTCAATTAAACCATAAATATATAAAGCACACAGAACTATACCGTGTACATAAATACCCAGAAAATGAATGAACTGTTCTGGTACTGTAGGAAGCGTGACGGGATGGAAGACAAGGGCGTCTCCCTGGAGTCTCTCACGGTCTGGCTGGGTAAGCAGAACACAATGCCCAGGCAAGTGTCCAGACAGGCATCGTCGCCATCGCAGCCAACACCCTCCTCCGTGAGGGCCAGCCTAGGAAGGGGTCTTGCTGAAGCCATGGCATACGTCTGAAGGAAACAGGTGGTTCCAGGCCAGGAAAAGCATTTGCGGTGACACAGATGTGGGGCTAAGCAGATGCTGAGGAGACAGGTATGAGGTAAGGCAAGTCTGACTGGGCCCAGCTACCTCCTTGAAAGCTGGTGGTGACCACTGTCAGGGGAAACAGAGGTCCCTGCTGAAGTACTGTGACCTGATCCTCAACCCTGCTGCCTTCCAAAGCATGGACAAGGCCGCCAAGCCACACTTTACTCAACACCTCTTCACACGAATTTGTGCACATGAGGTGACCAGTTCTCTCCCCACAGGCTGAGACCTGCCCAGGGGAGGGAGAACCCGGCCAGGGACCTGGCAAAGGCAGGCACCTGCCAGAATGCCCACAGGGCTGAGGTCGTTCAACTCACAAACCAGGGGAACCGGGGAGAGAGACACTGCCATGGTGCTAGGAAAATACAGCCCCACCTCTGCACCAGGCAAGCTGAGCAGAAGCAGCATCTGTTTCCATCTTTTCTCCAGGAGCTCAATGAACCCTAAGAATGAATACAGGGCACCATACCTGTATGAGAGTCAGACTGAACACATTCAGTTTTTTTCTCAGCCTGAAAATGAATTGTACAAGCCATTAGTTCTGATTGTCTAGTTACCCAATCAAGGGAATCTTGCTGGGGCGCACGTGGGGTCGGGGGCTCTCCTCACGTACCTTATTGTTGCCATTGCACACTCTGATAATGGACACATAGTGTCTAATTTTTCTGCAAGTAGAAAACAATGCATTATTTCTTTCTGGACTCTAATCTGACGGGTAAGTAGCTAATTTTTCTTATGCAAACAGCACCTCCCTTTCATAACACACAGAGCTCTGGGGAGAGCATTACTGTGGTTTATGGCTAAGGCAGCAATAAAGGATCAGGAGCCTCTGGTGCCTGTGTAGAAAACAAGTGATTTCTTCAGAAAAATACAATAAAATTCTTCCCAATGTTAAAAACAATGTTTAAAAAAATGTGCTGCATGTTAAGCAACCAAGAGCTTTTAGTTCCCTATCATGTTTTTATTTTCACAGCCCTTTACACTGATGCTTTCTTCCAGTTTCAACAGTCTGCTCACCGTCATTCATGGAAACAGCCACAAGCCACATCAAGGGCCGATTTTCCCACTGAACTCAGTTAGCTAAGGGTCTAGAACAAAGCAACGATAGCTTATCTCAGAAGCTGCTGACTCTTCTCATTTATTTATTGTTCCTTCAGTTTTTTTTTTCATTTTTCCCTCTTGAAAATCAAATCCCTATATATTTATCACACAAAAATTTGGAAAGCACATAAAAGGCAAAGAACCAGAACAGAGCGCCCACAAAGAGCCGCTCCCTGAGGCAAACACTGGCTGGCAGAACAGCCCGGTGACGGGCACATGAGGCGTGCTCAGCATGGCGGTCTGCAGCCAGCCTGCCCTCGCTGGCCCCGGGCCAGCTGCCTCCCCTCTCCAAGCTCAGCCCCCTCCTCTGCAAAAGGGACACGACCACAGCGCCGACCTCGCAGGGCTGCGGTCGGAGTGGGGTCCTGGGATACGGAGCAGTTTGTGTAACTGCCACTGCACACTTCCACCCGTCCCTTTTTCCTTCTTTCATCTGCATGATTGAGGCCACACACGAGATAGGATTTTACGTTTTGGGTTTTCCATTTAATGTTATATCATAAGCATTTCCTCTTGTAATTTAATTTCTTATAATCATTGTTTCTAATGGTTATTTTATTGTTGGGTATTCTACAATTTATATTCACAATTTTCCACTTTTCGTATTATTTCTTTAAGACAGATTCTGAGACAAAGCATATGAAAGTTTTAGGCTTCTGATAGATATCATTTTCCAATTTATAATTACATCTGTTTTATATGAATATTTCCATAAACATTAGTATTTAAGAGATTTTTAAAAATCTATTTTGATAGGCCTATGCAGAAACAACACACAGGCTATCAAATAAAACTCTCTTAGGTAAAGGGAGGCTACTAGTCAGAGTTCTCATCCCACAGCTTAATAAACTGACATTCTGATTTAAATACTTCACTCTCTTGCAGCTTGAGTGAGACTGACCAGAGTCTTTGGCTCTCAGCCTCCAGGGGGAGGGTCAGGCTGTGGCCATGGGAGCCACCAAGGAGATGCCACCCTGGAAGGCCATTCTGTAATGACACCCTGACCTTGTGACAAGCCCCCCCTTTTTTTTTTTTAAACTCTTGCAAGCAGTTCTTAACCAATTTTGCAATAACCCAAAACATGGTCTGTTGACTGAAATACTTGGTTTTTCCACTTACCCTCCCTGTCCAATGACAGGTATTATCTTCACATTTTGTTGTACATTATCTCCGTTTTTCTTTTTGGCATAATAAATTCCTTGCCACTCCTATAAATGGAATGTAAGCATCATTATACTTTGTGTTCAAAACATAAACCCAAGAACAATTTCTACTTCCTGTACTAATTCATTTACCAAATGCTAAAACAATTTGGTTAAAAAATATCCCAACCCCAAACACAATTTTGGGTAACCTGATGATTCTCATTCTCCAAAGTCCGTCTCCCTCCTGGGCTACCGGCAAGCCAGGGCACCACAGTCTAAGTGACCATATGTTCTCAGAGGCTGCCTGCTGGCAAGAGGGGTACTGGGCACACTAGTGAAGGGGCTCCCTCACTTACTGCAGCTGCACAGGCTCCTCCCACGGAGGAGGGGTCTTGGCATCTAGCCTGGTATTCAGGAAGGGGGAGGATTTCAGGCCTGGGGCAGAGAAGACACCATTCTGTGGCCACTAGCAAGGTGGGCTGCTATCAGTTTCTCAATCTCAACAGCTCAAGGCACCTCTGGGGTCTGTGAGGGTTTCAGTCCTTTTGCATGTAGGGAGGTAACAGGACTGAGATGAGGTAGAACTAGTGAGACCTCAAAATCCAGGGACGTAATTGCATTAATCATGTTCTCGTGGTCAGAAAAAAATATGGTGGTTCTTTGAGCAAGAGTTTCTCAGAACGGAACTGCAGCTGGGGGCAGCGGGTATGTGCAGGTCATGACTGCCACGAGCTGGGCATAAGGGAATAAGGCTGCAGGTGGTCCCCCTACCTCCCGGGTGCAGGGAGAAGCCTGGGACGGAGCTGGGTTTTGTCACCTCCGAAAAGTGGCCCACCACGGCAGCCTCGGAGGCTTAGCTGAAGCCTCCTGCGCAGACCCTCACACAAGGCCAATTCTGAAATCTGCAACCTGTACCCAAATCATCTGTCTCAGCTCAGTGGTCAGGGTTTAGACGCCCACGGGAAAGATAATCATCTTTAGACTCCTCTGGGAAAGAGGACTGAAGAGTAACCGGGACACCTGACAGAGCAAAGGGTGATTACTGATGGCTGCTGAGATGATGCTTAAGGCAGAAGGCACCAAGAGCGAGCCAGAGGAGCCCAGCTCGGTGCTCCGCTTGGTGGCGCAGAAGGGAGGCACGTGCTCTCAGTACAGTTCTGAGGGGTGCAGAGGGAGGCCTCTGTAAAAACGACCTGAGCCAGAAACAGGCAAGGGCTAAACAAGGCTCACTCCCTGGGCAGGAATGAGCAGCTGACCTCCATATCCACAGGCCACGTGGCCACCTTAGAGGGCTCCAGCAGCAAGGCTGAGGGGTTATTTCTGAAGCTTACTATCAAGAGAAGTATGGGAAAGTGATTTTGGTGATGGTGAATATACTAAAATCCACTGGATTGTATACTTTTTTTTAAAAAAGAGATTTATTTATTTCTTCCCACCCCCTCATTGTTTGCACTTGCTGTGTCTGTTCATCTTCCTTGTTTCTTTAGGAGGCACCGGGAACTGAACCCAGGACATCTGATGTGGGAGGAAGGCACCTAATCGCTTGAGCTACCTCCATTCCCTGCTATGTTGTGTCTCTCATTATGCTTTTTCTTCTTGTGTCTCTTGTTGCGTCAGCTTGTCATGCTTGCCTGTTGCGTCAGCTCACCGTCTTGATCATCTTCTTTAGGAGGCACCAGGAATCTCTGCTCCCTGCTTTGTTGTGTCTCTCATTATGTTTTTCTTCTTGTGTCTCTTGTAGAGTCAGCTTACTGGTGTTTCTGTCATGCCAGCACACTGTCTTTTCCAGGAGGCACCAGGAACTAAACCACGGACATCCCACGTGGTAGGCAGGAGCTCAATCACTTGAGCCACATCAGCTTCCCAGATTGGGAATGGGTGAATTGATAGTATGTGAATTATATCTCAATAAAGCTGTTATATTAAAAAACAAACAAACAAAAAACAAAAAAATACTGAGACCAATTCAGTCAGTCAGCACTTCTAAAAAGTATATTCAGGGTTTTCTCCTCCAGGCCTTTCTGAATAGAGGTGGGCAGCAAGCAGATCCCAGGCAAGAGTCTAACCAGCCATTTCAGCCCACAGCTGAGGAGCCCGTCTAAAGGAGCCGGCAGTTCAGCCAATGTCTTTGCTTGGGTACCAGCGCTGCATCGAAGTTTCACAGTTATCAGTGGAAACAAAGAAATATCTACTTATCATAAAAAGTTTTAGTTTCTGAAAAGAATAATGGTACCAGTCTTAGAGTGTTCTTATGAAGAGTAAGTCAGGTATCGCACAGGGCAAACATTCCCTCAGTAAACAGCCTGTGTCTGGCGCAGGTGGCTTCTCAGAGGCCTCACTCTCCTGAGTGAGGGCGCGCACCCCGCCTCTGCTCCATGCAAACCAAGTCTCAAGCTGGACTTCCCGGGGCTCCTCTGGGCTGCAGTTCTTTCTCGGTGCCTGCTGCCTTAAGAATTAACTCATCATCATCAGGCTGTCCTATCTCCAGCACTAACACAGTGCTTGCCTACGGTAAATGGTCAAAGAACACTTGGGGCTTTTGTTTACTGAATGCAAAAGGTAGGCTGCACTGGCAGCCAGGCTAAGGAATCTGAGCTCTATTCTGAGGGAACGACATGCTCAAAACAGTGATTTGGTAAGATTAGTCATGCAGCAGACTGACTGGAGTTTGAGAGTCTTGGGACAGGGACATCTAACTGAATCGGGCCACCACAACCCCAGAGGTATGAGAAGAAGACTGAATGAGGTCAGGCCCAGGCAGTGAACACTCAGAGGCAGGGGTTTAACAGACATCAAGGCTTAGCAATGGATTTGATGGAGGAGACCAAAGGGCAAAGTGGAGTCAAAACCATTCTAGAAATTCAAGTCTGGGGAACTGTGAAGATGGTCCAGGAGCTGACACAACAGGGACTGGAAGGGCACTGGGCTTTGTCTATGGGATACGAGAGAATGCTGCTGTTAGACAAGCTGATCTGAAGGTCATAGCAGGATGTTGACCCAGACCTTGAAGAAGAGGCTGGGGCTACAGCCAGGGAGGTGTGAGACCTCTACCCAGAGCAGGAAAGACACCTCAACACTAAGGAGCTTTCTGAGGGACAACAGGGGATAGAGGCCAGAACCTTGGTGAACACGGTAGGAAACAGAAGCGTCGGAGTCGGGGAGGCTGTGAGGGGAGAAGGGGAAGAAGCCAGCCAAGGAGAGGGAGCCTCTCAAGGCTGAAGGGCCGCAGCAGCACGCCGCCACCGGCAGGCAGCTGTGTAGCCACCATTTATTTGGACCCATGACATGCCAGGGAAAGAACAAGATAATTTCTGAGAAAAAAAAATCAAAATGTGTAAGAGGAAATACATAATGTGGGGTTTGGGTCTCTGAGAAGGTGGAAGACTGACTTTTAGAGCCCTGGTCAAGAAGCCTGAGGCAAGAGAGAAGGGGAGGAGTCAGGAAGAGCACACAGGAGCGCAAGGAAGCAGGAGTGCGGGGGCTGAAGTCAACGCACTCGGGAGCCAGTTTCACCCAAAAGAAGAGCCAGCCCTTGGCCGAGAGCAGCGGGCAGAGGGGAGTCTGTGGAGAGTGGGGTCTGGAACGCTCTCTCCTTGAACATCGTCAGGTGTCTCCTCCAAGAATGTCCAGCTCGCTGGCACACCTGGACTCTGACTCTCCAGTGCTCCCAGCCCGGTCTGCTGGCCCTTCCTAAGCCCCCACTCTGCCGTTCTCCTCCAGATGCCTAGCCTCTCCTCACTTCCCACAGACTACCACGCTGCCGCAGGGCTGGCTGGCTCCTCAGCAAGCGCCTCTTCTCCCCAAAGACTGAATCAGAAAGACGACCTGCTCTTTCACCTCACACAACTGGTCAGCCAGATGGCCTGCGTGCTGCGGTGCCGCAAACAAACGAGCAGGTTACCAGCAAAGGACAGATGGCCTCTTTGCCACTTTCCCCAGGAACTCTGACACATACAAAACAAATAACCAAGTTCTTCTTTGCAATAAAGCAGCACAGGAGTTGATAACATGATACTCTTTCAGATTCTCTGCTCACAGTAAACACAGAGTTTTGAGAACATACCTCGTGCTGTTCAAGTTCGGAGCCCCGTGTACCTGGTGCCCAACAACATAACCCCAGGAGAGGTGAGAAGCTGTTCACATGGCATCCGCCGATGGCCCCTCCCCTCCCCATCTGCACCTGCTTTCCTCAGTGAGAGGAACAGGGGGGACTTCCATATATGCATTGCCAGATCAAGGTACCCGCGGGACATCGCTATGTGAGATCCCAGCTGGGTCTCACATAGCGAACAAAACCACCAGCTGACCTGGTGGCAAGGGGCCTAAATGCCAAGATCAGGGTAAAGCTCCTGCCAAAGCTGCTGTGGTCTGGAATGACTGCTCCCCTAGTGCCCTCTTCTCAGGATGACCTTCTCCACCAGAAGGAACACACTGGCTCTAACCATGCAGTGCACCTGGGCACCTGTGGGTAACTTTAGCCATCTCGGCCTTCAGTTATTTTTCCAGAGGACCTTCCACTCTCACTAGTACGAAAGCATCATCCTTGAAAGAAAAGTTAAAGGCAAAACAGGATTTGAGCAGTACGCACTTTGGTCATTATCCTGACAGCACATCACTGGCCCCTTGCCGCCGGCCTTTTCTTTTCTTGTCCTCATTTCAAGGCGATCTCCTGTGCTCAGAGCCAAGGGGAAAGCAAAGGGAAACAAGCCACTTGTCTCCAAGGAGCCAGGCCACGTGGGAGCTATAGGCTTTGCACAGCACCCCCGCCCCCAGCGACAGGCTGCGATTCTGTGCTACAGGACAGGCACTGGCCCTTGCTACGAGGAAGAGGGCATCACTTCCACTGGGGCCTCCACTGAGAGGGCAGGAGAGCAGTCACCAAGTTTTCAGATGTTTTGAATAACTGGATTAACAGTCCCCACTTAATTTCCCAAAGTGAAAAAGAGCCCAGCAGAAAGCAACAAGAGTTGATTGTGGAAAGCAGCAGACGCTTTCTTCTCATCATGTTTTAAAACCCACTAACAGTGAGATGCTGCCAGAGGTTACTGTTCAGAGAGAGAAATAACCTTGCCGACTGAGTCTGTCTTTTTTCCTATCTGCTTCTTCAGCATCATGATTATGGGACTTCTCACATTATTTGGTAAGGATCTGTTTTATTTCTCAGTTTCCCACACTGGAACATGAGCTCTCTAAAGGCAGAAAGTTTCTGTTTTGCTCTTCTTTCTACACCAGCATCTAGCAGAGGCCCTGGCCCACAGCAGGTGTTCAAAAAGTGCTGAATGAATGAAGTTCAGAGAACTGCTGGACTTTGCTGTGTTCTGAGAATGTGCCTCCTCATGGCAATCCTTCACCCAGAACCATTTACCAAGATCTGCCACTTAGAAAGTCAATTATTGGAAAGATCAACTCAATCACTTATTACAAAGATGAAAACAATGACTTTAAGTGTCAATTAAAGTTACCCTGCTTATTGTATGTTATACACTTTCTTGGCCTCAATTTCCTCATCTGCAAAATGGTGGCAACAGCGATAATATCACCTACACTTTTCCCAGCCTCTGGTAGGAGTAAAACTGACATTACCTGGAACATGTGACATTCAATGAATTCTAAGGCACCTGTTTTCCCTCACTGTTATGTGCAAGTTAAAAAGAACTGACCTCTTACTTACCTTGCCTATCCTGATGCACGAATTTATAGTATCGAGTAAATCAGCCTTTTTTTCATTTATAGGCACTTCTGCTAACTCCTTCCCTATTAATTCACCTGACTGATAGCCCATTGTTGTTTCAAATGCAGGATTTGCATACTGGGGGGAGACAAAAGAAGAAATATCACATGAATTAGAAGAAAGTTTGAATAGAGGACGGCGAAAGGTCTTACTTTTCCCCCAGAAAGCTCAGAAGCCCAGCCTTCACCCAGGCAGTTCTAAAGGTGCATGAGCACAACCCCAGAAGAATCCTGGAGTCTGGAGAAGCTCCATGTTCTCCTGAGCTCCAGGGATGGCAGCAGCCCCAAATGCACTTAAGAGCAAAGGAAGACGCCTCCTGGAGCCAGCAGTGGACTGAAGCACCAGCGGGGAGTCAGGAAAGCCCGGGCTCTGCCCTCACTCCGCACCCCGCCTGTGTGACGCCGTGCATCACAGAACCCGGCCGAGGCTTGGCCTGCTCTTCTGTATGACAGGAACGAAACCCTTGTCTTCCCTAACTCGTGTGATTCAAATGAATAATCTGTGTGGAAAACAAGCTGTGGGCTAGGCACTATTTACAAATGTAAGGCTCTACCTTTCACAGGGGGCCACAGGACCAGGAGGTAAGCTATGGAAGGCTTAGCAAGGAAAATACCCCGTGATGAACAGCGCCAATCACCGTGCTACTGGCCATGACTGAACACTGCCAGTGTCACGGAGGTCTGTTCTCCTTGCGAGGCATAATGGTAAGCACTTCACACACAGTAATTCGCTTAGTCCTCAGGACACCCTCAGGAAGGGTAGGCTCTTCATCTTCTTCCTCTTCTTCCCTTTGGTACAGCTGAGTCACATGGAAGCTGACTCACACGGATTAAGTGACTTGCCCAGAGTGGCTCAGCTAGGAAAGGGCAGAGGCAGATTTGAATCCAAGCCCATCCTACACCAAAGCTTGTGGCCTCAACCGTGTTTTGCCTCTCAGGGCACCAAACTCTGAATGTCAATAGCATCAACTCTTTACTGAGAGCCACAATCAAAATGGAGCTGATCCTTAGACATAAGGAATATTTCTTTGGCACAACTCCCTTGTTTACTACCATCTAAAAGTACAAACCTTGCATTCTAAGCCACTTATATAAACCACTTTCCTGATAATTGGGCAATTTAATCAGTAATTACTAGGTCTGTTATTAATTTCTAGAAAGTGTAAACTTTCTTCAAAAACAGTGAGAAATAATGAATGCAAATGTGGTAATTCTACAGTTTTTCCTAGCACCTTAAGCAATTATTGGTATTTTCCCTTATCTTTGGATAATTTATTTTTTTCACATTATATATTTTATAGATTTTATTCTGATAATCATCTAGGGAAAAGCTGGTCTCTTAAACTTCAGAAAGAAAAAAAAAACACAAAAACAAACATACTGAAGGGGTTAAATTCTAAAAATAAAAGCAAACAAGAGAGGACATCCAGAAAGACAAATTTCCAAAATAACAAACCTGTATAATGTGGTCTTCACTTGTAATTTCAATTGCTTCTTGACTTTTCTCTAATGCAGTGAATATTGAGTTACAAGCCCTTTATGAGTAGAAAAAAAGCACTATTAATGTAAATAGGACAAAATCTAATACAGTTAGGGTATTACATGAACTTGTTTAAATAGCTTTTATCTGATTATAAATGTAATGCATGCTCATTCAAGAAAAAAAGGGGGAAGTGTTAAAAAGCATAAAAAAGAAATAAACATCCCCTCTGACCCCAACACTCAGGGATTATATCTCTATTCACAATTTGTTGTCTTTCCTTCCAATCTGAGAAGGCAGCAGTGGACCACCGTGGAAAACATGCCAAGGTTCAAGTCACAGCTCTTCTCTAGCTGTGGGGCCCTGGATGTGGTGGTGCGGAGCTGTGCGTACCCCAGAAAAACATGTTCTTAAACTTAATCCAAGGTAAACCCATTGTCAGTAGGACCTTTGGATGAGGCTACGTCAGTTAAGGTGTGGCCCAGCCCAACCAGGATGGGTTTCAATCCTCTTACTGGAGCCCTTTATAAGCAGAATGAAATTCAGACAGAATAAAAGCCCCAGGTAGCAAGAAGTTGAACAACGGAACCTGGAAGAGAAGGGAGAGGCCAGGAGATGCTGCCATGTGCCTTGCCATGTGCCAAACTAAGGACCGAGGATTGCTGGCAGCCGGCCCCGGAAGGCCAGCCTTCAAGGAGAAAGCATTGCCTTGATGACGCCTCGATTTGGACTTTCCCAGCCTCAAACCACGAGCAAAGAAACTGTTTAGCCTGACCCATTTCATGGTATCTGCTTGAGCAGCCAAGGAAGCTAGAGCACTGGGCAAGTGAATAAACTTCCTCGAGTCTCCCTTCTCCTCACCTCAAGTGTCCTCAGGAGGACGGAACAAGAGAATAGAGTCAAGCACTCCATGCAGAGCCTGGCAGACAGAGGCAGGCAATTATCTGTAGCTGTAAATTATCTTCACGAAATTGGGATCATGCGGAATGACCAGTTTTGTTCCCTGCTTTCTTCACCTAGCCTTACATTACGAGCATTGCCCCATGTCCTTAGTGTGTGAATGCCTAATACTACACAAGTCACATGTTGACTGAAAAAAAATGAGAAAATACAGTAAGCCAAAATAAATGAAGAGACCACGTCGCATCATGAGAAGGACTATATTAAAAAGGTCAGCTAACAACACATGCTGGCAAGGAAGCGGAGAAACTGGAACCCTCATACACTGCTGGGAGAGTGTAAAGTGGTGCAGCTGCTTTCAACAACAGCCTGGTGGTTCCTCAGTTAAATATAGTTACCACGTGGCCCAACAATTCAACTATGTATATACTCAAGAGAAATGAAAGCATATATCCACACAAAAACTAACCAAAAAAGTGGAAATAAACCAAATGTCCATCAACTGACAAATGGACAAACAAAATGTAGTATATTCATACAACGGAATACGGCAGACAGAAATGAAGTACTAATATGTGCTCCAACATGGATGAGCCTTGGAAACATTATGCCAACTGAAAGAAATCAGTCACAAAGGACCACACAGAGCATGATGCATTTATATGAAATGTCCAAAATGGACAAATCTATAGAGACAGAATGTCAATGAGTGGTTGCCGAGGGCAAGTGGATGGGGAGTTTGGGGGGAAGTAATAGCTAAGGGATGTAGGTTTTCTTTTTGTGGATAATGAAAATGTTCTAAAACTGTGCCAAAAGATACAAAACTCTGTAAATATATGAAAAGCCAATGAATTGTACACTTAAAATGAGTGAATTGTGTGGTGTATGAATATCTCAATAAAATAAAATTTTAAAAATAAGATCAAATCCCAATACCTAGACATATCAATTGGTATTCTAGACATTTTCTTGTATAAATATATATGCAGTATATATACTTATAAAAACAGAATCATACTCTACAGTTGTATAATCTGCTGTTCTCACTTAAAATATACTTTAATATCTTTCCATATCAATAATTACAGCTTTCTATCATCACTTTTATTAACTGTATGATATTCCCTTATAAGGTTATGTCATAATTGATTCAACAAATCCTGATGATTAGACATTTAGGTTCTTTCCAGGTTTTTCGTTGTGTTAGGAATCTCCTAAGAAATGTCATGGAGATTCACTTGCCTCAGAAGATGAAAAAAAGAAAGCAACTGCCTGTTTGTTCATAAACTATAGAGATAATGACAAGAAAACTAAGAATAACAATGCTTTTACTTTATTTCTGGTATTACTAAACTGGCTCATTAAACAGTTTAGCAAAGCAGTTTAAAAGACAATGCATCTAAGCCAACAGGAGCTAAAAATCAGCTATTTCTTAGCATATAAAAACCAAGAGATGGTATGGGAATTAAACCTCAAAGATGCCTTTTCTTTTTTTTTTTTAAGAGAGAAATAAGTTCCCACCTCTGATATAACAAACTTCAAGGAGCTAGATCTGTGAAGAAGCCCTACTGGGTTTCATCATTCTTTTAAATTTTTGCAGATCTGGTAAATAAAAATGGCATATCATTTTCTTTTGCATTTCCTTGATTACTAGTGAGGCTGAACACCTCTTCTTTTTTTCAGGCAGACTCCAGAAAGTCCGTGTAAGGAGAGGTGGCACCCCCCACCCCCCACCTTCCATTTTAGCAGGAGGTCAGTTATGGCCATAAGGTGTCATCATGACCAAGGCCCTCTCTTGCAACACTAGCCCATGTGGCCTGGCAGGCTTTCCAGAAGTAGTAGAATTACCTGAGTTTCAGTTGTGATCGCACCTCTCCAAACTCCAGCTGGATTAGTTCATTGTAACAGGCCATGATGCTGGGGTTTTCAAGATACCTCTACAAACAGAAAGGGGAATTAGAGGGATAAACAAATGTGCATCTTTAAACAAGTAAGTGTCTCAATTAAAAAAAAATTATTCTTCTAAATAAACTTCTCAATTTGGGAAGTGAAATCAAAAAAATACTTTATTAAAGATGAACAGGAGAGATGAAATTTATAGATATCAAACTAGCTTTTTAAAAAATAAAGTGTAAGAATGCTTTTCTTTCAATGCCTCTGTCGAGTCTTAGGATTTTGGCTGCCTGCATGTCACTGATAAAGCAAAGGCTAAAATATGTAGGAGGAAGAAATTTACTAAAGCCCAATGTCTATTAAGCTTTCAGAGTCTATTCCCTTATTTAAGAGCAACATTTTATCCTCTCTAAAACCATACAAGCTCATGGAAAGCAAAAACATGCTTGCATTTCTAGTTACACCTGCATTTCACAGAGGCAGCCCCAACTCGGGCAACATTAACAACGGTTCAACCACTAAACCAACAAATGATTATCCTCCACGGCAGAGGGACCGGCAAAAGCCATGCAATTTCTTATTGTTGTGAACATTAGCTACTGTACAACATCTGCATAATGGAAACATGACAATTAAAGCAAGCTACATAGCTCTGAGAAGCATGTACTCATTCCACCATCAAATTTTGTATTTCATGAAGAAATTTCAAAGTCATTGTATTCTGTCACATGGCTCCATTAAGATGTAAAAAACATTTATGAACATCCATATGCCCCTATTTCTGTGAACCACTCTTTGCTTTCACCTGCTCAATAAAAGACTAATACCCTATGTGACTGATAGGGAAGCTGAGGCCTAAGAGGCAGGGCCTCTGCAGGCCACTAGCTGCAAGTCCCGGGCAGACAAATCTGGGGCATGGGGCCTCTCCCAGAGCTATGGCAAAGGGAGATGATCCCCCCTCTGAAAAGAGATCAGAGTCTTGTCTGGGTGTCGGGCAACCTAATCATCAGTCCCAGAGAAAAAAGTGCATGACCCTAAGCAAGGCACCAATTTGTCCTGTTCATCCTGTTTCCTCACCTATGAAAATGAGGAAAACAATATTGCTCCTCCTACCACAGATTACCATGAGAAGTACATGAGAAGACACGAGAATGCATGCCAACTACAGACTTCTGCACAAACGTAAAGAGCAGCTGCTGCCATTCCCCGGGGGGAGGCAAGGAAGGACTGCTGGCCACGGGCAGGACGGCCCCACGCTGCAGGCCAAAGCAAGCCCTCCTCGCCCACGGAAGTCTGAGAGGGGAGTGGCACGCCTACCAGCTCCCCCTGCTCAGAGGGGAGGAGAGTGCAGGACTTGCTGTCCACTCCTCAGCCCACCAGGATTCCACAGAAACACCCAAGAATGCTGCCTCTCTGCACAGGCACCCGCAGCTGACAGGCAGGAAATGCAGAAGAGGGATTTCTGGGCACAGGGCTTGTGCCACTGCCAGCACAGAAGGGAGAGGGGGGGGCTTGAGATGGGCAGAGGTGACCAGCTTTCAGGATAGCTTGGCTGGCCTCCCCTGCTCTGCAGGTGAGATATCAGCACAGGGGGACATGTGTGTGTATGTATATATATATATATATATATATACAATTCAACAACAGCCACCCAGGGCATGGAGCCAGATTTTTCATCGGGCATTAATGTACATACCCACCAAAGTGTTTCACCCCAAAGGTGCAAGGTTAAAAACTAGCACATGTGCCTAAATGTAGAGTGTATTGCTTCTGCTGTCTGCTGTGCCCCCAGCCCCAATTATCGCTGCCATTTCTCTGTGTATCTAAATATCTCGTCTTTCTTGCACCTCCCCAAGCTTCATTTACATCCCAAGGAACCCACAAGGCTGGAGGGTGGAGAGTGGATATCAGGTCCAGGAATCCCCAAAAAGCAGGCTGCTATGCCCTCCGCTTACACATCAACTAGGCTCCTCCCTCCATCCCCATCCCATGCAAAGGGCTGGGGCTACAAACCTTGCAGACTCCCTGAGCTGACACAACCTCACTGTTTCCAAAGCATATCACACCCACTGTGAGGACTTAATCCCCACCTTGCTAGGCTTTTCCCAGTGGTTCTCAACTCCTGGCTAAATATTAGAATTACATGCAGGGCTTTAAAAAAACATACAACTGTCCAGGCCCCTCCCCAGGCCAACTGAAACCAACTCTCTACAAAGGCTCTTCAGGGGATTCTAATGTACAAGCAGGGTTGAGAGACAACGAACTCTAACTCTAAAGAGTTTAATCAGCAACTGTTTAATTGTCAAGTCCAACTGAGGGGCAAGCAGGGTCCCCAAATACCCTGCAATCTAGAACCAGGATCAAATCACGAAACGGCTGGCTGTTCCTGAAAACCAGAGATCTCACTGTAGTGCTAGTTTCCGGTCTAGAGCTGGGTTCAAGCATTGGTACCACTTCCTATCAGCCACGAGAACTCAGGAGAATCGCCTTTCCTCTAGGTCTGACCCTCTTCTCTGTAAATGGGGTTAAGATCCTATAGTGCTCTCTCCAACCACCCATTCAGAACCACCTTTAAAAAAGTTTGTAGCTTGAGGTTTCTGGGCTATCTCAGAGATACAAATTTGGGCTATAAATACGCCCAAGCGTGGGCCTTACTCGAGTTCTCGCCATTGTGACTCCTAAGGCCTCGTTTGCAACCTGCCGAACAAAGCCCCCAGCAAGGGAGCCTTGTTTGGGTTGCCTTGTTTACAGAATCTCTGAGTTGACCTTGAAAGTTGCATGCACAGGTGACATCATAACATGGTGGTGTAAGGTATCACCCTGAAAAGTCTCCCTCAGAATCAACTAATAAAAGGACAAATCCCACCTCGATTAGAACTCTGGGGGGATGGTAGAGACTGGAGAAGGATTCCAAAGTCACTCAGCTGAAGATAAGGAAACACACTCTCCAAGATCAGGTAGGAAATCTCCCTCCTGAACCTGCCAGTCCGGGCCCCTCCGGCTCACTGGGTCCTGCACAGCTTGGACGTCGCACAGAGACAACACAGCCCCGGTCTCTCCTGCTGTGGGTGGAGACTAGAGAGCACTCACAGTAGTGAGGGGGAACCCCACACGTATCCAAGCACAGGGACCCAAGTCCTCAGAGACACAGGGCAGAACACAAGCTGCCGAGTGGCGCCACATACAAACACACACGCGGGGGGCGGGAAGGGAGACTGTGGCAGAACTGTTGGCAAGAGGTGCACACACACTCAATTCAGTCTCTGTTCGCTGGACCACCTAAATGCAAAATTGACCTATCTAGATTGACCCATCATTCTGCATTGATTTCATCTGGGTTCCCTATGGGGAAGAAAAGCTTCAGATGAAGATGGGTCCCAGAACTAAAAACTGTAAGTAAAAGGGAGCACCGAGTGAGGGAGAGAATTTAAACAAATCATAGCAGCTGGAGAGAAAACCCTGCACAAAAACAAATAGAACAGATCTCCTGCAGGTAAAACAAGTGCACAAAAAGAGAAATCTTAAAATCTGTACCACATATCCAGGGCAAGAAATAGATGAAGAGCTGAGAAAACCTCAATAGTTAAACATGGGCTCTTCTAAAGGTCTAAAGGACCAAGCATCAAAGGAGAGCCTTAACACAGAGCCAATTAACAACGAAACCCTAGACAAGAGGGAGACACTGACCTTCAGAGTTAACTCATCAGGACCATGAGACGCCTGGACATCAGCAAAAATTACAAGCCATACTAAGAAACAAGGGAACAAATTAAAACTTCAGAGGAGACACAGAATTTGGAACAACTAATCAAAGAAGTTCAAACAAATCTAAAGCAATTCAAGGAGACAGGAAAACCCTCCTTGGATATAGAGCTAAAGGAGATAAAGAAGACAATGTGGATATAAAGAAGAATTTGAAAGTTTAAAAAGAAATTATGGAGATGAAAGGCACAATAATGGAGATGAAAAATACACTGGAGGCACACGACAGCAGATCTGGACAGACAGAAGAAAGAAGCAATGACCTGAAGACAGGCCTATCTAAATCTCTGTCAGAAGAACAGACAAAAGAATAGAAAAAATTGCCTCAGGGACCTGAGTGTCAGCATGAAGTACACAAACATGCATCATGGGTGTTCCAGAAGAAGAGAAAGGAAAGGGGGCACAAAGAATATTTGAGGAAATAA
>JAQZBX010043154.1:0-21766 GCA_029593785.1 Cabassous unicinctus | reverse complement strand
TGCTTGTTTTTTGCTTGTTGCCTGTTTTTTTTTTTTATTTATTTTTTATTTAGAAGGCACTGGGAACCAAACCCCGGGAGGCAGGCACTCAACTCCCTTGGCATAGAAATTTGAGAGTGTTTGGGATGGGATGGTATTCTCGACCCCCACCATAAACTGGTGAGACCACACCAGGAGAAGAGACAGCCTTCCAGCGCCTGCACTGGCCCACGGGCCCCTTCCCTGCACTGAGACAGCCCCTTCTTTCCCCAGGGCAGCTTCCGTGCCTGGACAGAGTCTGTGTGGAGTTTGGCAGCAGCAGAGCAGCCATTGACTTCTCCCCTGGGGAAGGGGCCAGAATCCTGGGGCCCTGGGGGCCCTTCCTGCGAGGAGGAATGGCACCTTGTCGTTAACCTTTTTGGTCTCTTGTGGGAATGAAGTGGGAGAAATAAAACATTCTATAGTGGATTATTTGGGGACAGGCAGTTTGGAAAGCCCCCAGAGAGTGGACCTGTGACCTGGCCGTGTTTACCAAGGGACATGACTGGTTCCCAAATCAACCCAAACCCAGGGCACTCGCCGGTGGAATAAAACTGTACTGTCCCTTTCTTAATGCTTCTTGTCAATTTCAATAAGAAGCTTCAGCACGTCTTTCCATAGGTCAGGTTCGGGGTAAGTTCTGGCCTCCGTTTGACAGAGGCAGGGGAAGCTGCTATTCCTGCAGCAAAGATGGGGTCTCTGGTCTTACCCACATTGTTCCAGCCCAACTCCTGAAGGGCACGGGCTGGAGCGGCCGCGAGACCAGAGAATGCACCTGGCACTGAGTCCAACACGAGCTTCATTTGGACTTAGGGACAGGAGAGGGTCTCTGGTGGTGGTGGTCTGGAGAATGGAGATAGCGCTCTGCAGAGACGGGAAAATGAGGGGTGATATAAGGGCTTCAGAACAAAGGCACTCCGCAGGGTGTGAGAGCAGAGCTCCTGCGGGGCCTGTGGCATGCGCACGGGTGTGTGATGTTACCACTGTGTGCATCCCGCTCTGAGGAGGTCTGGATTGCAATGCCATCTGCACACTCCCTCCCCTCCAGGGACGGTCGTTCACCTTCAGCTGAGGTCCAGGCCACGCAGGGGAGCCCGGGCCCTGGGTCCCCACGCACGTCGCTCCCAGTTCTCTCAGCTCAGTGCCTTAGAGGCGCTCAGACCGGCTCACAAGCTTGGCTGCATGCTAGGGTCACCCGAGGAGCTGCCGGTTGTGACCCGGACCGACGGAGCCAGAGGCTGCGGGGCCCAGACTTCCGTAGTTGTGGAATGCCCAGGCGATGCCAGGTTGAAACTCCGTCTGACGAGCCCCCCAGAAACCCCTCGATTAGCCTCTGGGGGGGCGTACCCAGGGCTGGGCCTCAGTGTCTGAGGGAGCCCCTGTGCTGTAACTCGGGAAGGGCTCATGTTGAGCTGAGTGGGGTGGCCTCGCCGCCACTGCCTCCTGGCCCCGGGGACTGGGTCGGGCTCCCCTGTGTGCCGGCGTCCCGGCCACTGCCCCCCTGGCCCCCCGGGCCCTCCGGCTCCTCTGTGTGCCGGTGTCCCAGCCACTGCCCCCTGGGCTCCTCCTCCCAAGCTCCCACCTTGTGATTTTTACTCTGATGCCAGAGAAATGACCTCCAGGCTCTTGGCTCTGCCGATGTGTCCGGACACAGGCTTATCCTTTTTGGGGTCCCCTGTCATTCCTGTGGTCGTGACTATGGGCGCTGGCTGGAGGGGAGCTGAAGGCCTGTCCTCACCAGTGCCTGTGCGAGCTGGCATCTTCCTCAGGGAGTCTCGAGGGTCCCTCGCCCCTGTGACGTTGTCATGGGGGGCTCCGCGTGTAACGAAGCCCGCCTTTCCCGTGGACCCTGAGAGCATCACGGAACCTGGGGCGCCATGGGCAGAGGTTTAACTCTTTATTTTGAAATAATTTCAGATCTGCAGGAAAGTTGTGAGACTAGTGTAAAGAATTCGCAATGTCCTCCCCCAATTCCTCAAATGTTAACCTTTCACTGTATTTTATTCTTGCTCTCTACGTACTTTTTTTCTGGTTTTTTGAAAGTTGTAGACACGAATTCCCTTTATCCTTAAAGAGCATTAGGCTCATACTGTGAGGCAGCTTACTCACATTTCCCCATTTTCCCCAGTAGTCCTTTGTAGCAAAGAAGATGGGTGTTTTCAAAGGTGCAGTGGAAGGTGCCTGCAGTGGCCTTGAGAACAGAGCTGCTCTTGCAGTGTCCCCACTACCCCTCCCTCCGCTGAGGGACGCGCCCTGCCTGGCAGCTGTTCCAGACACCTTGGCCTCGGGCTGGCCACAGTCAGTAGCCCTGTGCTGCTGACCACAGCACCCAGCCGCCCAGCTTCCTCATCCGAAAGACGCGGGTAAGCGAGCCCTTTGCAGCACCTAACATAGAGTGACCCTGCAGGAGGAACTTCTGCCTGTAATATCACTGCCTGGGTTTAAGAAGTGAATTGCTGGGAGATGCAAGGGAAGAGCTGGCACCTGTGTCCCAATGATGGCAGGAGCAGGGCTAGCCCTCGAGGCCGGGCCGCGCTCCCAGGGCTGCTCCTGAAAGCTGCACACTGCGCTGAGCAGGCCCTGAGCGGGGCGGGGTGGGAGGATGCGTGGGCTCGCCTTGCTGCCCAGGAAGGTTGTGTCTGAATGCCGGCTTTGTCTGGGGCTGGGTTAATAGGATTCAGCTCGGTCTTGCCCAGTGTCCTTTTGGTCTGTTCCACATTTACGTGGTCGTGTTTTCTGGTCAAAGAATCTTGAGCAGCTTCGGCTAAGTTAGCTGGTTTCTTTTGGGGCAGAACTTCACTGAATTTCCAAACAACATGTGGAGCAGCGAGTTCCTCCTGCGTTTGATCCTGGAAGACCCTTTTTTTTGAGGGCTGGGGTTCTGTGGACTCGCCTGGAGGAAGAGGGCACTTCAAGGCCGGTGGAAGGGCGGCTTGGGTGCAGAAGTCGTCCCATGTCTCAGACCCCACCCTCTCTTTCTTCTTGTACCCGGGACGCTGTGGGAGTGTTCTGGAAGTAACCCCTGTTGGGAGGACGGGGGGAGAAAGAGGCGGACGGAGAGAAAGGGAGCAGAGACTCAACAGGAATGGTAAACCCCTTCACCAGTGGACCAGCCCGCGCTGGTGCCTGTAACATCCTCAAGACTCTGACACGCTGGACCGTGATGGAGAAGAGACGCCGGTCCATCGCAGCAGGAAATGAATGTTCTCACCTCGCCATGAAGATGAAATCAAGTGTTTGGGTAAATTGCTCACTAGTTTGACCATGAGTGTATTATATGTAGAAGAATTAGGGATGTTTACACTTTCCTATCATGTTTCCCTTGGTGTGTTTTAGAAGATTTAATAATTAGTTTACCCTCAAAACACTGAGGCAAGCAGTTACTGCTAAACCCTACCTCATGAGATCAGTCTTGGAAAGCATCTCCTGGTACTTCTCTTGTGCCCTCTTAAAGGCCTTGCTGATGGTAAGAAATGACGGAACTCTTACTCTGGTGGTGGGCAGGGGTGCTGCTGAGCTAACTCCTGCAAGGCGCTCCAGCTGGGAGATTCCGTAACCTCACCAGGCAGGCCACGGTGGAGCAAGCTCGGAATTGAGTGTGTCATTCTGGAGTCTCCTAATTAAACAGTGCTAGTCGTTGAAGATGGAGAAACAGCCTGTCAGGTCACGGAGGCACGTGTGGCCCTCAAAGCCTTTTCTGAAACTGGTGGTTCATCAATAATAAATATCAGAAGCTGTGGTCAGGTGCACGTTGGTTCTAGTCCTGGTTTTGCCCTGTTTTTCTAGTAAGTCACTTACGATGGTTCATTTCACGTATCAGCTTGGCCAGCTTATTGTGCCCAATTGCTTGTTACCGTGAAGGTGCTTCACAGACAGGATTCGCACCTACAGCTGGTGGGTTCCACCTCTGCAGTCAACAAGGGAAATGCCCCCAGTGTGTGGGTAACGCCTCCAGTCACTTGGAGGTCCTAAAAATCAGAGCTGCGGGTCCAGAAGGGTTTCTGCCCCAAGGCCACCACTGGCTCTTGTGGAATTTCCAGCCAGTCAGCTTCCCCCGGGGAGTTTGGACTGAGGACCCCAACAGCACCTTCACTGGAGTGTCCAGCTTGCAGCCCCCCCATGGGGTCGAGACCTGGCGGCCCCCTGGTAGCGTGGGCCAGGTCCTTACAATAAGTATCTATGTGCACACACTCTCACACTCGCGTACACACAAACACACACTCACACACAAACACACACTCAAACACACACACACACTCACACACACACACACTCACACCTTTGGTTCTCTCTCTCTGGAAAACCCTGACTACTATACTCATCCTTTCTGGGCCTTATTTCCAAAGTGAAACATTTCATACTATCAGTTAGGATTACATTTAGGTATATGTAAAAGAAAAGCTAAAATAACAGTGGCTTACACAAGATAGAACTTTGTTTCTGTCTTAGGTAAAGACGCTCCAAGGTCAGGTTGGCGAAGTGGTGCCGTGAGATCAACAGGAGACTCGGCTCCCAGCTTTGAGTTCTGCCGTCCTTATCGTGCAGCCATTTATTTTTTAAGTGGAGAAGTTGTGGGTTTACAGAAAAATCATGCAGAAAATAGGGTTCCCGTGCACCTTCCCCATCCCCCCAGTTTTCCCTATCATTAACCCTTTGCGCTTTGCTTTTCTATTCCGAGATGGCTACGGGAGCACCAGTTGTTGCCTCATCTCCATTCCAAGGAGGAAGGGAGGTGGAAAGGTATAGAAATTTCCTTTTCAGGTTTCTCGGAAGTCCCACGTAGCATGTGTGTGTGTAAGCTGTTGGCCAGAATTTAGCCACACAACCACCTTAGAGCAAGGCTGAGGGGCAGGACACGAAAGCAGCCTCTATCCTGGCCAGCAATACGCTGAAATAAAAATTGGCGTTCTGCTACTCAGGAAGGGGGTAACTGGGGAGGCACCGCGCCCCCTCGGTCGCAGCAGTGTCACCTTGGGAGCCTGTGGTGTGAAGGCACCAACGGCACACACCGTGGGGCTGGATTAACGCTTGGACAGTCACCACTTGGTGGACAGCGTGAGACTCCAGTCTTCTTTGGGGTTTGCTTCCACCAGGAGAACACATCTTCATGGCTGTTTCGTGGTCTTTAATACCTTGGCTTCCAAAGAAGGCGTGGGAGGGAGTAGGTGCCACTGGGTGTAAGAGGTACCGCTGGACCTTGCTGCTGCCTTCAGGAAGGCACATGGGCCTCGCCTCCAGGGTCTCCTCCCGGGAACCGACAGCTGAATTCAGCGGATGTTTCGGCTTGTGGCTCGAGGCCTTTCAGAAGTCACTAGAAACAGGCAGCAGCGTGCATCTGCCGTCTTCTCTGCTGCCTTGTCCCAAGAGGTGTCGCTGCTTGTTAAACAGTAAACGAAGGTTCCTGGACTTGCGTATTGAATGTGCCACAGTGAAGGACTGAGGTCATCCTGTTCCCAAGACAGTCTAAGTGAGGTGCCAGGGTTTAGGTCATCCCAGTTAGAGGGCGCCTATGTGGCCGTAGCGCGTGGCTTAACAAAGAACCCCAGAGGGGCTCAGCTTGGAAATGGGTCATGAGGAAGAGGCACTGCCGTGACCTCTGGAGAGACTTACTGTGGCTCAGTGGCCTTGAAAATAAATCAGGCTGCTGGTGGGCTCGGCTCTTCTGCGCCCCCTGCTCCCAGCTGGAGGCTGTGGGGGATTCAGAGGGCACAGGACCCTGTCCCTGCGATTGCCCTCTCCCACTTTGGAAATCGGAGCTGCTCACAGGAAAGTGCTGCTCTCTTGGGCGTTGACAGTGTGTCTAGGGCCGAGAGTTCTGCATTTGTGTGACAGTCATCTTTGCTGTGATGGTCTCTCTCTTGCTGGCGTTTGTGGGTAGGAGCGGAATTAGGTTTGCAGGAACAACTGGAGTTCTTACCCTGCCCACCAAATGGGATTTGAATGCCGTTTGCATATTTTAAATTCCTCTGTGAAAATTACTTCCTGTCTACGCTGGAGTCTGATGAATTAGACTTGAAGACTTAAAAGAATCAACTGAACAAACCTGCCAGCTGCTTTCCGCTGGGTTTCTCTAGAAGCAGATCCTGACAGAAGGGTCTGAGTGCAAGTAGTTTATTTGGGAGTTGAGTGCAGGAAGCACCCAGTGGTGGGGAGGTGAGAGAGAAGGGGAGGGAGCCAGAAGTGCTGGGCAGTGGGGGCTCAGTCCCTGAGCCGCCGTGGGGGCTCTGGAGAGCACCCTCAGATCCGTCAGCAGGGAGGGGTGAGGCAGGGCCTGCAGCTTGCCTCTGCCATTGGCCGAGGGGAGCTTCTGGGGACATGTGCTGAGCACAAGAGAATTCACGGACATCGGGGTGGGGAAGGGCTGGGCTGGCTGCTTGCCCCAGAGGCCCCCGGCAGACCGGAGCAGCAAGTTCTGGTTATCTCCTTGACAGAGACCTTCCTCTCTGGACGTGGCTTCATTCGGGCTCCAGGCCGTCAAGCTGGGCACAGGAGCCCTCTTTTGGAGTCCCTGGCGGAGACCTGCTCCTGGAAGCAGAGGTGCCAGGGAAGCTGCGGGGGATGAGTCCCAGAGGCCTGGGGCTGGGCTCACCGAGAGGTCAGGAGGACCCAAGGCCAGCCCGCTGCTGCTTGCGGCGGGAGAGGGGGCCTCCGGCCCACGGGCCAGCGTGGAGTCTTGTCCCAGTCCAGCGCCTTCAGCTGCTGCGTCAGCCGCAGGCCCCCTCCATGTGCCTGAGCTGGTCCCTCTTCCTGGGCTGCTGGGGGCTGGATCTGGCCATGCTGTGCCGCCTTCAGGCTCCTGTCCGCTTCTGCCAGCTGTCCCCGCAGCGGGGTTCTCACTCTGGCCGTCTTCCCTTGCAGAACCTGCCGGTAGAGCTGCTGCTGGCTTGGCTCCTGCGGGGAGGCCCTGGCGAGCAGCTGCTGGCTGCAGCCTGCAGCCCCCTTTGGCCAGGGCCTCCTGGCTTTGGGCAGCTCCAGCCCCAGCTGGGTGGCCTTGCTCACCCTTGGCTTTTCAGGGCCTGCCCACCTCTGTTGGAGGAGCCGGGCTCCTCCTGCGGCTGCTGCCACTCCAGGCTCACGTCGTGGGGGTGCGGGTGGGGCGCAGCTGGTCAAGGACCCCTTTTCGAGCGGTGTGGATCTTGTGGGCGGCACAGTCAAGCCAGGTGCTGGGGCTGGGAAGCTGGATGCAGCCTCTTTCACCTCAGCCATGGCACTCAGCAGCCAGGTCTGAGCTGCTCAGAGTCACCACGGGCTGGAGCTTTCCCCAGCCTGGCTCGGGGCCGTCGGCTCCACCCCACCTGTGCAGCTTTGCCCTGCTGGGAGAGCTGTGGGGTGGCCTCCTGGCTGCAGCGCTGCCACCGTCCCTTTAGCTAGGGACGTCTTCGCTGGGCTCCAGCTCCTGGGCCTCTGGCTGCACAGTGAGGACAAACAGCTCAGCAGGCCTGGAGCTTCCTGATGGACTCAGGCTCCAGAGTATCTGGAGGTTGAAACTTCCTGACCAGGCCATTCGCCTGCAGGGCAAGGCGGGATGTGAGGCTGTGCACCTGCACCTGGTAAGCCCTTCACCTGGTAAGCCCTGCACCTGCATTTGCACCTGCACCTTAAGCTCTGCAGGCTTTCCGAGGCTCCTGCCCCGCCAGGCCCATGTTTGGCTGTGGGCTTTGGGAGGGGCTTCTTCCCCCACAATTTTTTTTTTGGTTTTTGTTTTGTTTTTTAAATTTTGAAGTGTTTTAATGCACAAAAAGAACATCTAGAACCAGAACAGATATTGGCTTATTAAAGCCGAAGCACTATGTAAAGGAGAGTTCCCCTAATAAATAGGAATATAGTGTAAATGGACATGAATGGAGGTGAGCTCTTAGGTGCAAGCCCTAAAGTTGTATACAGTAATCCTATACGGCTCACCATCACATGGCAATAGTACTTTCATAACAATGTCTATGATATTTATACTTACTGTTAAAATGCTTTTCACTTAACAGTTAAATAAAAATGCTGAAGACGCAGTTTTGCCAGTGCAAGGTGAGGAAAAGGCTGTACCTGGCTGCTTTTCCTCAGAATCTGCAGCCCTTTCCTTTTGTGGGTCAGCCAGGAAGACGATGATTCTTTCAGAAGGAAGACGCCAATTCGCAGCCCTCTAAGAACCAGTTTCCCCAAGTAGACAATGACGGTTTCCAAACAAGTGCTCTCAGGCATCCTGCGCGGTCTCCATCCTGTTTCTCTCTGTCTTGTATACGAGCAGAGTCTGGATCAACCAAGACCCCTGAGGAGAGCTGCTCTGGGTGGGCCTCTGAGCCTCCTCCAGCTCCTGCGGGATCCGCTCCCTCCAGGCTCTTCTGGATGAGCGCAGCACTGGCCATGGCCGCACGCGTCGGCTGCAGCTCGGCCGCCTCCTCTTTACCAGAGCCTGCAGCCCCATCTCTGCTTCCGCGGGGTCTCCCCGCAGGACCACCGTCTCTTCAGGTCCCCGCAGCCCTGGAAGCTGCTGAGAGACCAGCTCAGCTCCTGGCTCAGGCCTTGACCCCAGCAGGGCAGCGACCTGCCTGCCTGTGCTGGCTCCAGCCCATCTCCAAAGCTTCCTGCTCCCGCGTGGCCTCTCCGAGCCAGCTTGATGGGCCGGGAGTGGGGCCCGGGGGCTGTCTTGAGACCCAGGTGGGAGCTGAGCTTGGAGGTGGGATGGGGAGATAAGTCCAGGGAACCTGAAGGCTGAAACATCTCCATGTTATCTGCATTCTCCGGAGTCTGTCTCCTACCACCCATGCTCCCCCGTGCGAGAGCCCCTCTGCCACCTGCTTCTTTAATTTTCATTTCCACTTTCATCTGGCCAAGTGTTAGCTAGATGTGATCACAGTAATTAATGATTTATTTTGGTGATTCCCAGAAGAAATCGGCTGATTATAGAAGCCACCACCACCGACCAGCCCAGACCCTCAGAACACACCGTCCAGTACAGGCCGCTACCAGCTCCTGCCCCTGCCGCTGCCCCCCCAGTGGTGGTGGGCAGCCTGGGGGTTCTGGGTGTAAACGCTTGCAGGATGTGTGAGAGTTGGTAAGTAGTCCCGCTCCTGCGCCCCTCCAGTGCGGGGCCCCTGGGGTGTGTCTTCACGCTCCCCGGGGTTCCCCGGCAAGGCTGAGCCCCGTGTGTCCTGCTAGTGCTCGCTTCCTCCCCGAGCCGTGTCACTCGCCCCCCTCCTCCTACCAGCGTGTCCTGGCCCTTCTTTATACCCTGCTTGCAGTAAACCCTTGTCTGGGGGTCAGCGTTGGGGCCCTCCTGAGGTCCTGCTCCCCAGCTACTCCTGCACAGTCACCTTCTGGGCCGCCACCCCCGGGAAACCAAGTACATGTGCATTTCTCCAGGAGAGATGCAGTCATGGCCTCATTCTCCCACTGTGTTTCTGGGACCCCTTTCCTCCTCCCTACTCATTTTTTGGCCCTAGGTCCCAGCAGGCAGCTCCACAGTACAATGCAGAGCGATGGAACTGTCCCTTGCCCTCTCCACTCCCACCTGAGCTGTGCCCGGGGGAGCCTGACCTTCCTACTGAGCCCACCCATGGAGATGCTTGACGGAACAAAAGAATGTTCTCATCTTGCTTGCTTCTCTGAGACCAGCAGCTCATATGCAAGCAGTTCAAAGTGTGCTTTCTTCATCTAAGTCTAGGAGCAAAAGTCTGCTTGAGGTTAGGAAGGCTGAGTAAACTGGCTGGGGGGTTCCGTTCACTCACAGCATCCCATTGGCCACATGAATGATGACAGCAGAGATCAGGCAAACTGTATGAGAAAATAATGTTTCTTCTTCCTGGAACTTTCTGGAAGGGAAAAGATGAGGGCTTGGCATCTTGTTTTAAATATTGCCATCCAAAACCAAAGCCAAACAACAAAAAATTGCCATCTAGCCTCAAATTTCCAATCAGCCCAAGCATGTATGTGAACTTATATTTTTTCTTGAATGTTCAACATACAAATGTTCGCCTCCACATTCTTGACTAACTGCATGGACAGAAACACTGAACCACCTGCCTGGAGGCGGGGTGGATGTGGAAATAAATACTGCGTTCCGCAGTGCCTCGCAACATCGCAGCATCGTGTTCCGGAGCCTTGAGGGATGTGATGTGCTGCCATCACGCTGTGCTCCCCCAAGCAATTTTTTTTTTTAAAGTGGTTAAGATGGGAAATTTTATGTTGCATATATGTCATCACAATAAAAATGTTAAGAAAAGCCCATAGACTCTACGACTCAAATAGTAAAACATAATGTGAACTATGGACCTTAGTTAACATTATTGTAACAGTTTCAGTTCAATTATTGTAAAAAGGTAATTCACTAATGCAAAATGTTGATAATAGGGAAAACTGCATGTGAGAGGGAGGTACATAGGAGAGGGAGGTTCATAGCAAATCATGTGATTTGCTATGACTTCTCTGAAAAAAAACAAAACAAAACCAGTAAATCAGGAAATCAGAATAATGCTGTCAAGTTCCAGTGAGCTCATGCAACCTGCTCAGGATGAAAAAGGCAACTAGGTACAGTTAGGGGGCGCTAGAGACGCAGCAAGAAATGAAAAATCCCTCCCACCAAGAGAGAGAAAGCTGGAAAGAGGAGGTGGCGGGGAGAAGTCTTCTCAGACTGCTCACCATGCCATTGAAAATGTGAATATGCACCATATAAAATCCTTTCCTGGACTTACTGAAGACTGTGGCCCAGAAAGTAGGAAACACGGGGTGACTGCTGACCCCAGGAGCCAAAGAAGCCTTTTACCTGGTATGTGCTGCTTGCAGTGATGTGGGCAGGCTTCCTGGTGGCCGCCTCCCTGGCCCCCTTCTCAAAGGGCATGCACTGCCTGTCACCTGCTCACTGCGTCATGGGGACGCTCGCTGCAGACAAGGTGGGGGCTGGGACACCGTTTCTGTGGACTGCGGGCGGGGTCAGCCTGTGCTGGGAACAGGCAGAGGTGGAGGGAAGCGGGTCTCAGTAGGCTGCTCCCCCCTGCGGTAACAGACGGGAAGAGACGGGCAGATGAACAGGGCGTTTCTAACTGACTCAAGGACCAGGGCTCCCTGTTCGGGACGGAGGGGAGGATGATGTGGCAGGGGGAGACACAGACAAGGAGGTTTTGCCTTCTCAGCCCTCGTCTCCCTGTGGCCACCCCAGACCAACTCTTGGCCTGAAAGAGTTGGGGGTGGGAAAAAAAAACACCAAAACTCAGCTATTTGCAAGTCTGTCCACCCAGAGGTTCAACCTTGGGATCCAGCTAGTCGGTCAGGGCTGGACACTGCGGCGGATCACGTCCCAGCCCTTCGAGGCGCGTTGTAAAGATGGTCGACGCCCCCGCTGCGCTACATCACCGCGGGGAGGAGACGTGGCCATCCTCGAAATGGGCATGTCGAGAGGAGGGGTGATTTGGAATTTTGAAGCCTATGCCATATCTGTGGGTCTTTAACTTTTTTTAAAACATAAGTTGTAGGTTTACAGAAAAAAAAATCATGCAAAAAATACAGCGTTGCCATATACCCCACCCCATTTCTGTGTTTTGACAGTGTTTTACAGCAACCATATATTTCTTCTGTAAACAGAAACTACTCCAAGAAAAAACACATTGGCTTTTCTTCTCTTTCCTGTGGGTTGTCACAGGAAGTCTGTGCAAACCCCTTCTTCCCGCGCTGCCTGCCCCTCAGCCCCCGGTGTAGCTCTGCCTTCCACGCGCTGGCCTTGGGGCCCCGGGACCCAGGCTCCCAACCCTGAGCCTCTACCCCACGAGGAGCCAGTGGCTTGCCCCGTAAGCCCCAGAGAACACGCCGCCTTGCTCTTCACTCCTGCGCATCAGCCTAACGGTTGAAACCCTACTTTTATTTCAGAGGTGGCCCAGCCAACTACAGCCCTGCCCTGCCGCGGCCCACAGAGGCCCAGAGAGGCCGAAGGTCCGACCGAGGCCCTACCGGCGCCCAGAGAGGCCGAGGGTCCGACCGAGGCCCTGCTGCGGCCCAGAGAGGCCCAGAGAGGCCCAGGGACGGCCTGACCGAGGCCCTGCCGCGGCCCAGAGAGGCCCAGAGAGGCCGAGGGTCCGACGGAGGCCCTGCCGCGGCCCAGAGAGGCCCAGAGAGGCCGAGGGTCCGACGGAGGCCCTGCCGCGGCCCAGAGAGGCCGAGGGTCCGACGGAGGCCCTGCCGTCGCCCAGAGAGGCCCAGAGAGGCCCAGAGAGGCCGAGGGTCTGACGGAGGCCCTGCCACCGCCCAGAGAGGCCCAGGGACGGCCCGACCGAGGCCCTGCCCGTGTTTCCAGCAACCCTGTTACAACAGAGATCACCTGGCTTGGCACCAGAACGTTCTGGATTTAAGTGCTGGGTTCACGTCTCCGAGCTACGTGCGGTGTGGCGTTGGCCAGCTTGCCTAACCTGCCTGAGGTCACCCGTCTGTGAGAAAGGCGGTGAGAGGGAGGCTGTGTGGGCTGAAAAGCCCCGAGCGCAGGCCTCACAGGTGTGTGCTCGGCAGCACAGGTGCTTGGCGCCCTGCCTCCTTCAGCTCCTCGCGTTTGACCCGGGCCTGGGAGCCCGTCTTGCTGCGCCTCGCGTTCTGCGTTTATAAAATAAAGAGCAAGCTAGCCTGGCTGCCCATGCAGAGCTGGGGCGACCGTGAGAAATGGCTACTGACAAGACTGATGAGGAGACCCAGGATTTGGCTCTGGAGCGGAACCAGAAAGAAGGCTGAGCCGCTCTGTGTGGACTGATGGCAAAAGTGGCTGACTCTTCCCTCCTCGTGGCCATGCTCCGGGCATTGTAACTTTTTTTTTTTTAATTAACGTCTTTCCATAGTAGCAGGGGTTTTAGAACTTGATTAAGGTTGTTCAGCACAGCTGGGTGTAGTTCCTCTTTAAGCTGGATGTCCCTTGGCAGCCAGAAGCTCACAGGTGAGCAGGCATCCCTAGGTCAGCTGTTACGTCCAACCCAGGTAGCGGGAAATGAGAAACATGGATGTTTGCTGCAGGGCCCTGTTCTTACGGCCAGTTGCAGGCCTGGGCCCGGCTCCGAGGACACAGGCCCTGAGAAGGGCTCTGAGAGCGTGACGGCTCAGGTTGCTCATCAGAAGTCCTGGCCGCGAGGACAGCTGGGCTGTGTACGTGTCAGCTGGGCCGGGCCCTGGTCTCCAGGTACTCAATACTAATCTAGGAGTTGCAGAAAGGTATCTTGTAGATGTGACTCAAGTGCATAATCAGCTGACTTTGTCAGCGAGATTATCTAGATAATCTGCCTGCGCCCGAGTACATCGGATGGAAGGCCTCAAGAGCCGAGGCCGGAGCTCCTGCCCAAGAGCGCCAGCCGCTCTTGGATTTCAGGCTTGCCTCGCCAGCCCCCACACTCATGTAAGCCAGTTATTCACAACAAATCTCTTATTATACATCTCCTTCTGGTCCTCTTTCCCTGACGGATGCACTCACACACCCACATCCTTATAAATCAAATCTGCCTGTCAACGTCAACAGCCCAGAGGGGCCGCTCCCCACTCCATGCCCTTTGGAAGCTGACTTCGTTGGGCTGGTTAAACTCTGGCTCCTGCTGTTTCTTCCAGCCAGGCTGGAATTGCCCTGAGCAGTGCTCTCCCTGCTTGCACCCCCCCCACCCTCTGAGTCTCTGCTGCTTTCTGGAAACAAAGCCAAGCTCAGTGGCTGAAAGCGAGGCTGGTCACTGCTTTGCACATGAACCTGTGGCTTGGGCAGGCCTGGGGGCTGGCTTGTTGGCTCTGTGGGACCGCTGGGGCCTCAGCACCAGGGGCTGGGACAGGAAGGGGTGGTTGAGCTCCCTGTCTTCACGTAGTCTCTGGGACTCCACCCCAAGTTTCTCCACGTGCCTTTCCAGCAGGGAGGCCTCAGAGTATTCCGACTTCTCATAGGGAGCGGGCTTCCCCCAGAGCCTTTCCCAAGGCAGAGGTTGCAAGGCTCTTTCTGACCTCAGAAATCCTAGAGTATGTATTTGCTGTGCTCCAGTGGTCAGAGTCACCAAGTCCAGCCCAGACTCAAGGGAGGGACTCAGCTCCCATCTCTCTCTGGGAAGAGAAGCAAATTATTTGTGGTCATTTATAATCGGCCACACTGTTCTCTTCATCTTCCCAAATATTTTATCAGGGACCACCCACAGTCCTTAGATCACACACAGCGTTCCTCGATTCTACAAGTCAAAGGAAGCTCTGATAGAATGCCCCTATTGGTTACCAGCCTGCAGTTTAAAGCCTCATCCTTGTTCATGGTGCCTGAAGCACGTGGCGTAGCTGTGGGCGCAGGGCGGTTCTTGGTGTGTCTGCGCCGGGCGGACTGCAGGGAAAGGCAGGATCAAGGACAGGGCGTGGTTCTCAGCCTGGACGCTGGGCATTCGGCCCAGACGCGTCTCTGCTCTCCTGCTTCTACCCACCAGATGCCAGCGGTGCCCCCTCGCCTTTTCCTCCCGCCTCTGCTGGAGGAAATAAAAACTGAAGCAGCTCTAGGGAGTCAGTCTTGCTTCTTGCTTAAAGGCTCTGGAGAAAGGAGGCAGGAGGAGTTGCAATCACCTTAATGGCAATTCCAGTCTGTCTGAATACTTCTCCGTCACAGCGCAGTCGTCAGTGGGTCTCTGGTAAGATTGTTATAAAGCCTTTGTCCATCAATCACGTTTCAGTACCCCGGCACCGTTGTGGGGCACCACATGCTCTATAAACAGAGGTCGGGGCGTGTGCCTGGCCTATGGCTTTTCTCTCCCAGGGAATTCAAACCACTGCTTGTGCAGGACTCTCAAATGTGCAATCTTAGCGAGATAAACCACCCCGATGGGTGCGGGAGATGTGCCAGAATGCTCGCAGCGCTGCACAGGTGCAGAGGCCAGACGAGCGTGTCTTTATCGCAGCCTCTGGACGTCGGGAATAACGAACACCAGGCCTGGTGTTTTCTACGTGCGCTTTCCAGGTAGCTGAATATCCTGGGCCTTGGAGAGCCCAGCCACGCAGGGGGTTGAAGCAGGCACGCACCCTTTTCCTCCACTCGCTTACTGCCAGGTGGACCTCTACCTGGTGGATCCCCCCGATCAGCTTGTGCACCCCTCTCTCGGCTGCTAATAGCTCACGGTTGCAGATTTTCCCTTGTTCAGGAATCTGGCTCCCGCCCTCTGCTCCCAGAAGCCCACCGCCAACGAGTCACGGCTCTGGGGTTACAAAGAACCAGCCCCCGTGCCTTGATGCGGGACTACCCTGTGCTGCCCATGCCATGGTGCTCCCTGTGGGCTCAGGCTGAGGCTGCACTCGAGCCGAGACCACCCACTTGCTCAGCTCCTGCCCCTGCCCCTGCCCCTGCTTCCTTCACTCCCGTTCACCTGAGGCCCCCCTCAGTAAGCCATGTGCCCCCCCATCCTACCTCAGTCTCTTCTTTGATGGGACTTAATCTAAGACTGCGAATTTCAAAGGAATCACCAGAATGCCCTCAAAAGGGACACTTCAGAAGCTAATTCAGTTCTTTGAAGATTTAGCGCTCCTAGGCTGTGTCATGCCATGGGACTTTTATTATGAACATCAATTATTTCTACGGATGGGAGGAAATATCCTTGAACAGAGGCCTCTGTGTCAAGAGGGTGCAGCTACACGTTGGGATTTAAGAGCAGCCAGACCCCAGCCTGAAAGAGGCAGCGTCTGGCGGCAGAGCGGGAGTCAGGACGGCACCTGGGGCGGCATTGTCCTCTGCTCTTCCAGGAGCTTCTCGCTTTTACAGCCTCACTGAGAGGCACATGGAGCGTTAGTGCTGGGTGGGTCCGTGGCTCTTCCCTCAAAAAATATTTGCTGAGGGCGCGGATGTGGCTCAAATGGCTGGGCGTCCGTCTCCCATATGGAGGGACCTGGGATGGATCCTCGGGACCTCCTGGTAAAAATAAAGAAAAATATAGAAGGCACACGGGCCGCCAGGCCCCGTGAGCGGGTGAGCCCCCCAGGCCCTGCATATGGGTGCGCCGCCAGGCCCCACGTGCGGGTGAACCCCCCAGGCCCCGCGAGCGGGTGAGCCCCCAGGCCCTGTGAGCCACGCAGCAAGATGATGATGTAACAGGAGAGCGACACAAGGGAGAACCAAGACGAGACGCGCCGAAAAACCAGGAACTAAGGTGGTGCAGGTGATAGGACACCTCTCTCCCACATCAGAGGTTCCGAGGATCGAATCCCGGTGAAGACAGGAGGAGAAGGATGAGAATAGAGGGCAGGAAACAGACACAGAGTTGCCCAGCGAATAGACACAGAAACAGCAAAAACGGGGTGGGTTGGTGGTAAAAATGGATAAAAGTAAATAAATAAATAAAATAAAATAAAAAAATGTGTTGAGCCCCTACCTGATGAATCATCTTCTCTAACCTTGAAGGAAGAGCATGCCGTGGCCCCCATCGTCCTTTAGCCCAGGGGAGCAGCTCGCAGACTGGCTGGGAGCCTGCTTGCACCGTGTCTGAGCCACACGCTGCATTCAGAAAGACCAGCGCAGAGGCTTACGAGTTGCCCAGCGCCGCGGAGGCCACAGGTGGTGCTGTGGGTCTCACCGCCATCAGCCTTGTTGAAGGTCAGGTAGCCGGAGAGACTCAGCCCAGTGAAGCCTGCTGTGTAGACAATCTCTGTGGTGTACTGGGCTTAGCCACGTGCTGAGCCCTTGTCCCCACCCCGCCGATTCCTCCTCCGCTCCTTCCCCACACCCAGGGGAGGTCCTGAGTATTCATTGTTGAAGTTCCGTACCCGAGTTACTTGTTTTTAAAGATTTATTTTATTTATTTACTTCTCCCCACCCCTTCGTTGTTTGCACTTGCTGCGTCTATCTTTGTTTCTTTAGGAGGCACTGGGAACTGAACCCGGGACCTCCGATGTGGGAGGGAGGCGCCTAATTGCTTGAGCCACCTCTGCTCCCTGCTTTTGTTGTGTCTGTCATTATGGTTTTCCTTCTGTGTCTCTCGTTGCCCCATCCTGTTGCATCAGCATGCTGCGCCTGCCCGTTACGTCAACCCATCGCATCAGCTCGCCGTCTTGCTCATCTTCTTTAGAAGGCATCGGGAACCTCTGCCCCCTGCTTTGTTGTGTCTCTCATTATGTTTTTCTTCTTGTGTCTCTTGTTGCATCATGTTGTGTCAGCTTGCCACGCCTGCCCGTTGCGCCAGCTTGCTGTCTTCTTTTAGGAGGCACCGGGAACCGAACCACGGACCTCCCATGTGGTGAGCAGGAGCCCAATCACTTGAGCCACATCCACTTCCCCTAGTTACTTTTTATTGCTGCCCTGCTTCTCTGTTGGAATTGATCTAGAAATAGTCACAGAAATCAGCCCTGGCCTCTCCACAGTCCTGGCTGGCTGCGTCACCCCATCCTGTGTCCACGTCTTCTATCAGGTGCTCCTTTGTCCTTCTCTGCTTCAGACACTGCACAGGTATCTCACTCTAGAGACAAGCGTGCACTCCCCACGAGGCCTGGCCTTTGTGCTCAAGGTCGGTCCTTTCAGCTCATCGGGGGGAAGGACAGAATCCCAGTCTTTGTGACCCTGCCTCTGCGTCCCCCCCGTCTCCCCACTGCAGCACACTGTTATTAATCTAAATTCCACGGCCCTTCAAGCTGGACTCAATGCAGATTCCTCCCATGAAGACTTTCCCACCCAACGAGCACAAAACGTGATCATCTTCCCAGAAACCCAGAGGAATCACTCCGCAAGGACCGCGCTAATCATGGCTGCATATCTGCTGCTAGGGAAGCTCACGTGCTGGCACGTTGTTGTCAGAAAGCCCCTAAAACCGCAGCGAGCAGGTAATACTGCAGCTCTGAGATTTAAATGGGCGCAGCTGTGTAACCCGTGGGAATTTAGGGAAAATTCTGATGACCAGGCCACGCTGCAGACACTGATGCCCGCGCCTGCCTGGCGCTCCCTGTCTGTAAAACCACAGTTTCCTCTACTGCCAGCCTGAAGCTCACCTCCAGACCAGGATCCACTGAAGAGAAACGGGACACCCTGCCCCCGGGATTCCAGAGGAGCACGAGCCTAAGAATACTGGACTTGGGGAGCAGGGCCAAGGGGCTGCTGCTTGTTGACAGGGCGCTGGGGAGGGAAGCTGGCTTGTCAACCCCAGGCAGGGGCCGCCTCTGTGATGGGGCGTCTAGGGAGTGGGGGCAGCCCCCGCATCGCGGGGACGGGCCATGGCCTAGCCTTTCTAAAGAGGGGTGCCCGTGTTGGTAAGGATTGGCACTGACGAACCTGCTGGGCCACAGGTCATGAGCCGTCTGTGGGGGACCCAAGGAAAGACAAGGTGCTCTCCGCCAAGGGGGCGCCTGCGGCACCCACGCCTCCTCTGTGGTTATCTGTGCCTGCCAAGGACATTTATGGGTTATGCCCTCCAAATGCACAAATGCTTAAAAGGAGTCCTGCAAGTGAACTTTTTTGAAGATAATACAAATGAGGCAAGTCAAGCAGAACACAAGAAATTGGGGGGCCACACTTCCCCATTCCTAGTATGAATAAATTATATTGCTAAAAACAATGACAGTCTATGGGAAGCGGGTGTGGCTCAGTGGATAGAGCCCCCGTTTACCATATGGGAGGCCCGGGTTCGCGTCCCGAGGCCTCCTTGTTAGGGCACGCCGGCCTGAGCGGTGCGGGGGGGCTGATGCAGCAACCTCACAGCAGGAAGCGGGTGTGGTGCAATGGATAGAGCACCCGTTTACCATATGAGAGGCCCCGGGTTCGCTTCCCGGCGCCTCCTTGTGAGGGCAGGCCAGCTCGCGCGGCGCCGTGGGCTGATGCGGCAAGACCTCACAGCAAGGGGGAGATAAGCAGACACAGAGAAGACACGCAGCGAATGGACACAGCAACACAAGCGGCAAGGGGGGGATAAATAAATAAAATAAAAAATAAATCTTAAAAAAAAAACCAAAAAACAATGACAGTCTTATCAGACCTGACCAGGGTTTACTAAAAAAAAAAAAATCAAAATTATTAAGAAAACTTTTTTTAAAGTCATTTATTCTTTAAAAGCAGTATCTTAATATATATATATTTTTCTCTTCCCTGAGATGGCTCTCTCATCTGTTTGCTCATTGTTTTTGCTCATTGTCTGCCCATTGTTGTTTTTTTTGCTCGTTGACTGTTTGTTTTTTCTTTAGGAGGCATCGGGAACCAAACCTGGGACGTCCTGTGTGGGAGGCAGGCGCTCAGTGGCTGAGCCACATCTGCTCCCTGCTCATTTGTTTCTGCTAGTTGTTTGCTCTTTGCTCGTTGTCTTGCTCATTGTTTTTTTGTCTTTTGCTTCCTGTCTGCTTGTTTTTTTGCTCATTGTCTGCTCGTTTTACTTTTTGCTCAATGTCTGCTCATTGTCTGCTCATTGTTTGTCTTCTTTAGGAGGCACCAGGAACCAAACCTGGGACCTCCTATGTGAGAGGCGGGCACTAAACTGCTTGAGCCACAATCTCTCCCCAAAACCTTTTTGAATTATGGATTTAAAACAAGACAAATGTTTCAAAATTGCCAACCTCTTCTCAGAAGACAAGTGACTGTCAATAGAATGGACAAATTGACAATACAGGGCTCAGACTGGCAGAAAGTCCAGAAACAAATACTGGCAGGTAAATCAACAAGGTTCACTATTTATCCATCAGAAATTGGCATCATTGGAATTCACTGCAAAGATCTTAGACGCTCACGAGGACACACAAAGATGCAGGCTTGTGCACTAACCTTCTCCCCGAGTGGCACAGTCCCACTGCGTGTGGCTTCCATCAGAGCTTCTGGACTGCCCGTGGCCCAGGAGCACCTCCTCACTCAGTTTAGGATATCAGGTCCCAGTGCGCCAGGCGTGGATGCAGCCTCCCGTGTCCCCTCAGGCTGCCCAGCTGACCAGCTGTGTCCAGACACAACCCTGAGTTTAGTGTTGCAGAGCCGGGGTTACAGGTCTAAAAGGGGCTGGAGCCACCCAGCAACCAAACACACTCAGGGTCCTTGTGTGCATCTTGGCTCAAAGAACCAACTGCGAAAGACACTGTGGCGACAGCTGGGGAAATGTGAATATGGATGGTGTGCTGGGCAGTGTGACGGAGTTACGGGTCATTTTGTTAGGTGTGATAACAGTATATTGGTTACAGGAGAAAATTTCCTTATTTTAAGAGAAGTGTATGAAAGTATTTGGAGAAGAAATGTTTTAATGTCTGTAATTATAAGCACTTTGGCAAAATTTAGATGAATCAAAATTTTTAATTATAAGTTTAGGTGAAAAAAAAAAATGGGGGGAAGCGGATGTGGCTCAAGTGATTGGGCTCCTGCCTACCACATGGGAGGTCCCGGGTTCGGTTCCAGGTGCCTCCTAAAGAAGACGAGCAAGACAGCGAGCTGACGTGACGGGCTGGCGCAGTGAGCTGACGCAACAAGATGACACAACAAAGGGACACAGGGAGGGAAGCAGTGAGAGCCAACAAAGCAGGGAACAGAGATGGCTCAAGAGATTGGGCGCCTCCCTCCTGCATAGGAGGTCCTGGGTTCGGTTCCAGTGGCTCCAAAAAGAAGACGAGCACACAACGAACAGACACAGCAAGCCCCAAAAACGAGGGGGGCGGGGAGAAATAAATCTTAAGAACATGGGTATGTGGAAGATCATTACCCCACCTTTTTCCCCACTTAAAATTTTTTTACTTTCCTGTATGTTTGAAAATGTTCATTATAGAAATTTTTATAATAAAAACAAACACAACCTGGTGAAATGTTTCATCTTTGAGAGAGAAAGTAAATATTTTGGGAATAAAATATATGGAGAGAACATTTTGAAATTTTCCATTGTTATATTATTTTATCAATAAAAGAAATATAAGTAGGTCATCTACAAGCTCTCTTCCTGCAATACTTAAAAAACTGGGGAACAAAATTGTTGAGCTGTTTTAAAAGGTTCCAAATGAAATGTTTCAGTAGGTGTTGAACTGAACCACTTTGTTAAAAATCTGAAAACGTAGCGCCCGCTGATTAGTCTGCGAGAGCATCAGGGAACATGGGGATTACTCAGCGAGGGCCAACAAGAATCTTTGCATAATTGCTGGGAGAAGAGACCGCGATGGAGAAGAGCACATCGATGATGTCCTTATTACGTTCACCTTTTGTGAAAAATCTTTTCCAGCTACGACAGTAATCAAAACCATGTTGAAAGAAAGAGGCCTTCAAATCATTTTATCACAGTGTTAAGCCAATTTGCAAAAAAGAGGTCTATTGAATTAAAAATATTATTAATAAATATATTTTAATACTAAGTGGGAACTATCCATTATAATAAACTATTGAACTATTCATTAATAAATTTATAAATTTTTTCCTAAATGTTTATTTCCTATTTGATCCTTTTTGTGTCTATTTCCTTTTTGTATAAAATTTGTAATGCACATGTATATAACATATAAATAAATATTGGGATTATGGCCCATATATTTTCACTCATGGGGTACATGATATAACAAGTTTGGGATCATTGCTGCAGATTTCAGGAACACCCAGGGGTCTTGGAGAATCCTGCCCAAGCTCTCTCAGGATTTCTGAACCAGCTGTAAGAAGAAGAGGCAGTGGTAGAAAGTGAGAGAGAAGAGGGGTGGGGGAAAGAGCCAGGGATAAAAGAGTAAGACTTTTGTTCTGATATTATTTTCAAATTATTACACTTACCCAGAACAACACTGACAGAACTTTCTCTGACAATGAAAATGTTCTATATCTGCACTGCACAATATGGCGGCCATGGCCACATGTGGCTCTTTTTTTTTTTTTTTTTTT
>JAQZBX010043153.1:0-21766 GCA_029593785.1 Cabassous unicinctus | reverse complement strand
GCTTAGCTCCTCTGTTTCCTCCACAAGGTAAGCTGTAGACTATGAGGCTCTCTAGGCTTTGCTTCTCTCCACAAGGCCAGCTATGAACTCTCAGGCGAATGGCTTGTCTCTATCCTGGAGCCTTCTCTCCTTCCTCACCAGGACTCCAACATCAAAACTCCTCCAACTCTGTTCTTTGCATTGACTATTATGTTTGATTCCCACCCTACCAAGGGGTGGGACTCAATGCCCTACTGACATGGCCCAGTTAATGCCCTAATCATAATTTAATCATGCCCAGATTAGCAGACCAGTTTACAAGCATAACCCAATATCTATTTTTGGAATTCATAATTACATCAAACTGCCCAACTGCTACACCATCCATTCATGATTTTAAGGAAAACTTTTAGCACATCAAGAATAGAAGAGAACTTCTCACATTGCAGTGAGAGGCACATGATGGATCCATTCATACACCAGTTCATCAGAAGTTTAAGGTAATCTGTTTACCAATCTACTTTAAGCACAGACTCTGTACAACATAATCAATAACTATGTGCTGATTATTGAATTAATGAAGAATGTGTCTTTTAAGTACTGCCTTTATTTTTCTTACCACATTCTTGTCTTATTATTGTCTATATTGTCTTTGTGAGTTGGCTAGATGGCTAGATGACTGAATTGACAGATGAGATGGCTGAAGGATTGGCTAAATGGAAGATTACATGAATTAGTAATTAATGGACATAAGGACAAATAAGTGGATGGATAGATGAGCAACATTCTTGATCGCCTAGTAGGTGTGATCACTCTTCCTTTTGACTCAGGGATCTGTAGACCCTGGTCAGTTTAGCACCAAATAAATCTCCTGCCAACCTGTTATGCTGCAAAATGTGCCAGCTTTCCCTCACCTCCCACCATTTCTTTTCCTTTCCAGTCCCCTTCCTGCTTTCTTTGCTTTTGAAACTGGAATTCAAGCAGGGGCATCTCTCAAAGAGAGGTCCTACATAATCTTCCTTATTTGCTTCACCATTTCCATTCTTTTAAAAATGAACAAATCTTGCTTAAAGATCCATCATGTGCCTCTCACAGCAATGGGTGTTCAGAGTATTTAAAGTAATACAGAGCTTCATCTCTACCTCAAGGAATATGCAGTTTAATTTAGAAAAGAAAAGAGAAAAGGAAAGAAAACAACCCTTACTAAATGTCAAAGATAGGTATCCAAGTGAAGGCACAGACCTGTTTAGAGAGTAAGTTGCTGAATTAGAACATACAGTGGACAGAACCAGATGTCCTTAGAAAAGGATAATCAGGCAGATGAATGTAAAAGAAATAATAAATATAATAGCTATATTAGATCTAGAACGTGTTATCATAAGCATGGCTATTCCAAATAGAAGGTCCCACCCGATCTCGAGCTACAAAGGAGGAACAAGTCTCTCAGTGAGAACGTGATTTATTGCAAGTGCACAAGCAAGGAAGGACCTGGGGGAATATTCCCTAAACCAGTTCAAAGTGAGAAAGGGACTTAGGGCTTTTATAGTCAGGGAAAGAAAAAAAAAAAGAAAAAAAAAGAAAAAGATGCCAGTGAAGGCTACATGGCAAAATTTTGCCAGATCATTGAAAACAAAGGATTTCTTCATGGGCCTTGTAAAGAACAGGATGCACTCCTTAATTTTGTTTTACCTCAAGCATATCAGCCTGATCCCTTCTATCCCGATTTCAGTGATTAATCAATCAGAGCTCATAGTTAGATCTTGATATGCAGGCTCCTAAGTTAGGGATTCCATAATTCTTTTTCTGCTGACCACAGAGGCATGTCCAGCATTCAGTCCTTAAGTGGGAAGTCACTGATTAACTGAGCCACAGTGTTACTCCAATGCCATCTGGTCTGATTTTACAATGAGTTGCTGTCTTGTTCATGCAAGTGGTACTGTGATGGTCTGGTTAATGTCTTAAGTACAAGATGCTAAACAAGCTATTGGGGAAAGTTTAATGGACAGCCAGCTGGCTCCTTCTAGGAAGGGGTCTTAGAGACTTCATAGCTTCTTACATGGGGGAAAAATGCTTAATAAACAATTTCCCACTATCAAATCCCCTCGTGAGCTTACACTGTTCTTATTCTGAAGAGAGAATGGACAAAAGGTTCATCTTCTGTAGTTACTTCCTGTTCGCCATGGGTGAAAAAAAATCCTCATATCATTTCGGAGGAAGCTTTAGGCATAAACTCACAAAGACAATATAGACAATAATAAGACAAGAATGTGGTAAGGAAAATAAAGGCAGTACTTAAAATACACATTCTTTTTTTATCATAGGCAAATTCATGAACTACTTAGAGAATGAATCAAGTTTGCGAAGACTTTTACCGTGCTCAATATCCCTTTGCGTATGATCCAGTAGAGAGGAGATAGTATCATATTCATCAGGTATGTATGTACAGCACTTAAATCTAATCAATGAACCAGTTACTCTTTCAACTGCAGTTAATATATCTTAGCTCCAGGCTTGCAGTACCATACATGTTGTCTTTCTATGGGAGCAAACCTTAATGTCAGTTGTATTGTTTCAGTTCTACTCACATTACTCTGGTAATTATTGCTCCACTTGTTGTATCCTTCACACAGACATCATACTGCAGTACTGTTGGTCCCATTGATAACAGGAAGGTAGGCTCCAGTGTTCCACAAACTTGTTGAATTGCACCCTCTGGCACTATGAAACAGATTCAGTCTAGAGGCAATGTCAAGCCACTGCTGGCTGGCAGAGCTGCAGGTGTCCGAGGCAGCAAAGTATTTCCATTTACTTGAGGAACATGTCCAGGAGATGTGGCAGACACCTTTATTGTTTTAGGGGTTGTAGTGACCAATCTAGCCAATAACTCAAATGGAGAGGCACCATGCATGACACTGGGTGCCTATTTTAAAAGCATAAGTGAATCTAACAATACTGAAGTCCATACCCTTAATGTATGACTTTTTGGATATGTCCACTGCCGTAAGGTACTATTTCTGGTTGGAGTCAAGAACAGGCCTCAAAATCTTTTATGATGTGAACTAGGTCAGTATATTTAAAAGGGATGCTTAGTGCCTTAGCCAGGCAAAACCCTGTGGCAGCTCCTCTATGGCTCCTCTTTCTGTGTAGCCACAGAGCTGCTTAATCATTACTATTAGAGCTGGTTAACATTAATTCTCAGTTCCAGGTGTCATACAGGTACTTAAAAAATTTCTAGGGAGCTATTAGTTTATACATAGGGAGTAAAGCATCTCAGGATTGAGAAATAACAATTAGACTTCAGAGCTGAGGAATAAATGTAACTGCTGCAAGAGCTTACAATCTAGGTTCTAATTTCTTTAAACAAAGCTGTTTCTAGAGATCTTTAACTACAACTTAGAGTAGAAGTTTTGTTTTATTTTACTTTGATTCCCTTACCAAAATTATGCTAATCAACAGGCAAAACATAAACTTTTTCTTTGCTTTTCCTTTAAACCCTTTTTTATTGTTTGTTTAAAACAGAGTGACTGCATACTCTTTTAGAAAATCATCAGAGAAAAACAGTGTAACTGGTAAGAGATTTTGGTTGTTTTTAAAACATTATGCTTTTCTAAGAATAACTAAAACTATAAACAACAATATCACCATGCAGATCAGAATTAGAATAGAATAGATTATGAGAAATGTAAAAGCCTTTAAGAATTTTTATACAACCCCCAAATATATATGTAAATTACAAATTTAATTTCTTTTTCATGTTTTCTCCTTTAGAAAGATACTCTTTACCACAAAGAAACTTCGGCAGTACTGGAAGAAAACCAATTTTTTACTTTAACAGAGAGAGAAAGTCAAATTTTAGTTTTGCATCATTTGATAAACAAATCATAGTTAGCATAGGTCATAATAAATTGAGGTGGCATCCAACAGATTTTTCTGCTACTAAGTTACCTTTTTTAATCAATATCAACTCATAGTTTTCTACTTAATAATAATTTTCCAGAATCAGTCATTACAGTGTAATTTTTCAGTTTAGAAAATGTTTATACAAACTTCCTAACCATTCATAACCATATAGACGATAGTTATTTAATCTCACGACAAATTTCAGCTTTTCAAAATATATTTCCTCACTTAATACTACGCTCTACAACTTTCCCTATTCATTCAAGCCTTGACCTACATATTTCCACCCTGATTTTATGAAAACCAGATATCTTATCTTAGGACAAAACACATTCCTTAAACAAGCTTATCAAAACAGTCAGTTTTGACAATGATTTCACTTCCATAGACCTTTTACTTCTTTGTATATCCATTTACGTCTCATATTCCTCCTTCTATTCCATGGGGAAGAGAAAAAAATTATTTCAATTTAGAAAAAAATCATTATTTTCAAAAGAGTTTTACAATAATTTCATTAGCCAAAATCTTACATTTTTTTTTTCTCATCTTAAAGATTTAACAGACTTACTACTAACTTATTTTATTAGTATCCGTACAAACTTAGGGAAATTGCATTGGAGTAGAATGAAATAAAAATAATGACAAGAAATATTTTCTTTTTCCTTTTCCTCCATAAGCTAAAACTTCTTTGTTTTCAGAATATCTTAAAATTGTGAACAACCTCAAAAGCATATTGACTACCAGGCTCTGGGGAATATATTGTAATTGTTTTGTTTTAACCTTAATTTAGAAAAACCTTTTCATAGCTTTCAAGGGCTTTTTTACTTTTGGAAATTTGGCAATTGGATTATTACTCTCATCTCAATGCTGTTAAAATTTGATGGGGAAGAAAGCTAGAGAATAATCTAGGGACTGAATAACACAGTGAACCCAGAGGTGGTTGAGAATTGTGGTTAATAGTGCAAATTCAAGAATGTCTTTCTGTGAACTAGAACAGATGTACATCACTATTGCAGGGTGTTGGGAATGTGGAGAAGCATGGGAAAATACAATTAATGTAAACTATGGACTATATTTAACAGCAATACTGTAATATTCTTGCATCAATGCCAAAGATGTACTGTGTTAATAATAGGGGGATATGGAAAAAGATGCCAAATGTATGTTATGGACCGTAGTTCATGGTAATAGTCTGAAGATATTATTCATAATCTGTAACAAATGTTCCACAATGGTGTGGTGTGTTGGTGAAGGGGTGCTAAATGGGCATTCTACACATGTGTATGATTGTTTTGTAAGTTCACAACTTCTGTAATAAAAATATATTAAAAAATATTTTGGGTAACTACTGGACAGACTATACAATATGAACTTTATTCTGTAATATCCCTTCTGTCCCTATCATTTTAATTTCCACGTTTAGTAAACAGAATTCTAAACTAAACTCACCTCTCCCTATCTTTCCACATCCAGCCCATCCCCTTAATATCCTAAACTGGTTTTAATGAGTCACTCCAATTTTGTCAAAATTAGGAGAAGACCTTGGGGGTATGATAGGATATAGAAAGAATATGGAAGAATTTTGGACAAACTTTTTAAAATTCTATTCTTTAGCAGTACCCTTTGTTCTTTGAAGCACAGAGTTTTTTTTCTCAACTTGACCTTTAAGGAAAGCTGAAGGATTTTTCTTTAGAGAACTGTACTACAACTATTTTATTCTTTCTTAATAACTAGTTATTTTGTCTTGGGACAAAATTACTTTCTCTTTCCTTAGAAGAAAAACCTTCTATATGCCTTACATACTTACATTACCAAAATGATTTTGGAAACTGTCTCTAAGCAAACTTCTTACAACATACAATTACCATCAAGATTAAAAAAGCTTATCAGTGTAATCATTCAATTTGGTTATATGCAAACATAACTTATCTTCATATTAAATACCTAGTACAAAGCAGATTCAATTGCCAGATATTATTGAAACTCCAAGACTCATTTTTAGGTTACTTTACACTGTCATTCAATTTTTACTTTGGAAAGGCAATGTTGCAATATAAAATCATTTTCTTTTTCTTAGTGGGGTCCATCATATGACTATACCAGTATCTATTCATTATTTAGCCATTCGCCTTTTGATGTTCATTTGTTTATTTCTCTTTCTGGATATCTTCTTTTGTGAAAGCTGTGTTCTAGCTTTTAGCCCATTTTTATATTGGCTTGTTTATCTTATCTATTATTCCATCACAGGTCTTTTTACCCAGATATTCTGCATAGAAGTACTTTGTCCAATGTTTTCTTGCAGGCTGTGACTTGCTTTTTCTCTTTTTCAGTGGTTTCTTTTAATGAACACCTCTGTTTTGTTTTAATTGTTATAAATAGTTTTAGAAATTTTTTCTCTTAACTCTCCAACTCACACACACACACACAAGCACACACACACACACACAAGCTTTCAAAATTATCCCTAAGATAAAAAGATCCAAATATGTAAAAGAGAATCATAAAGGGGAAAAATATAACATGAATGGTACTTTATTAAGTAGTAATGAACCAGTATAAGGTTTTGAATGAGAAATTAACTACTGGGACCAAGGAGATTGACAAGGATTGGAACAGCTTTTGAAAAAGCAAGCTCTTTACCAGAAAGTTATAGAACAAAAGCAAAAGACCCAGTTTAAGGAAATGGAACATTATTCATGGACCAGGTCTGAAAAACTGCGAGTCTCTCTGTAGCTCTTGGTAAGACAAATGTAACAAATGGAAAGAGCACATAGGTTTAAGGAGCTGTGTGCCAGGAAATCAGAGACAAGAAGGGCAGGCTCCTTAGACTCTAAAAGGGACATTTGAAAATTATGGCAACTATGAGAAGCTGAAGGAGAAAGGTGTGGGTACACAGAGCAGTGTGGGAATTCTGAGGTTGTGGGCAGAGACACTTGAAACTACCTAAAATGGAAATTTCAGATGCTAGGATGATTGAAAAGGTGCTGTGCTGCCCTTTCCAGAATCAGAATGGCAGCTCTCTTTCTCCTTCTCCTCCTCCTTTTACTCCTTGCTTCTCTTCCTCTTTCTTCTTTTTTAACATACCATTGCCTAATACAAGAATTTATGGGAAATGTCCCTTGCACACTTCTTGCCAAAGCAAAATAAAGTCAAGAATATAAGGATCAAATGCAGGACTTTTAATTGTGACACTACTGTGGCAAGAAAAGAAAGTTGGAACAGAGAGAACTTTAGGGAATGGGAAATAGAAACCCAGTTCTATACAAGTATTGCAGAACAACTGGCTGCTCCAACACAAGGATGGGTCTGAGGTTTCCCCACACCAGTGAGTGCTTAGAAATGCATGTAAAAGAGAGATGACATTTTTATTGCTTTAGTTCAAGACACTGAAATATCTGGCTAAGTTCACAGTTATTTTGGTTGTTCACTTGTTTTTAAAGGTGTTATAAGAACACATGATCCCACTACCAAATTAAGAACTAATACTTACTAATAATTATATCTACCTTTGGTCTCCTTCCTCATCCTGGCCATCCTCTCAGAAAATATGCATTACCATATATTTTATGTTTTTGAAAAAATAGACCTGTCAACTTCCTTTCATATTCTATAATTGTCTAGTAACTTTGAACAAGTACAATAGTAGTCCTTCTTTCGCTATTGTCCAATAGAGTTAAAGACTGGAATAATCTGTTTAAAATTTGAAAAGACTGACCTATAAAAACGATATAGGAATTAATTTTTCATAAAAGATAGATCTTTAACTACTGAAATAATTTCTTTATTAACCAATATGCCAGCAAAGATTTCTATTTCTACTTGAGTCATTTTAGGTAAATTGTATATTTTCTAGGAAGTTGTTCATTTCTTCTAACTTTTCAATTTAATAGATATCAAATTCCTGATAGTATTTCCTTGTTAATTTTAGAAAATCTCCTGTATGTATATTTCTTGCCATTCTACATTCACAGTTCATTCATGATATTATATATTTGTACCTTTACATTTTTCTAGATTAACCTTCCCAGTATCACAAATAAGCACAATAAAAACTCAATGAACCTCATTAATCATATGGTAAATTAAATCAATAAAATTATTACAAGGTAAAGTGTGGAATGCTTTTTAAATTTATGCCTCCATGCATGAGTGCCGAAATTCCTGGACTAATAATGTGCTCTCTGCTGGTTCATATTATGAAATCTTTTCTTTAAATGAAGAAATACAGTTCTAGCACTTTTTCACCTTTTCCAGTCCTACCAATTTTCATAACAGTAATATTCTGTAAGGGATGGGTTTAGAAATTTTCTTGTTTTTTTTTTTCCACTAACGACCAGTATTTTATTCTTCTTTGTTTCATAGATCGAATTCAAATGTGATTTTTGAAAACCTCAAAAAGCTTGTAAAAAATTTCAATATTTGACTCTTAGGGAATAATGGTCTCTCATTAGTCTTTAGGGATCATTTCATTTGAGCAAGAATCAATCAAACTCGTGAATTATATACCACAACTCATCAAATTTATACATGTACCAAACAACAAAATTAGACTGTAATTGCAAATTCGCATTAACATTATATTCAGGTATCTTTGAAAAGCATTCAATTGTTTTTAGTTATTATTATAATAATCTCAGATATATCCAAATCTTGCAGGCACACATCAAAATAGTAATAATAATAAACAATAATAATACCACAACAAACTCCCAATAAGAGTTTAGCTGTTTGTTATATTTGAATTCAAGAATGGTATTTTGATGTGAATGTGCCCAGCTTGCTTGACCAATGTGGTCTTCTATAGCAGGGGCACAGACTTCATTCTGAGCACCAGATTTTGCTTTATCCACCTCTCCTCTCTTTGTCCTATATAGTTAAATCTTTTTCAGTCAAAATATACAAATAAACACTTTTTTTAAATATGAGTTTTTATTTTAAAAAAATACTTAGATTACATAAATGTTACATAAAGCATATAGGGGATTCACACATGCCCCGCTCCCTACCCCTTCACTTTTTCCCACATTAACAACATCCTTTTTAGTGGCATACATTTGTTACAGTTGATGAACACATTTTGGGCATTGCCATTAAGTGTGGATTATAGTTTACATTGTAGTTTACACTCTCTTCAGTGCAATGTTTTAAGTTATGACAAGATATATAATGTCCTATATCTGCCATTGCAATGTCATTCAGGACAATACCCAAGTCCTGAAAATGCCCGCATATTACACCTGTTTTTCCCTCTCCCTCCCCTCAGAACCTCCAGTGGCCCCTGCCTCCAAATCAGTGATAAAAGTTCTTGTATTGTTAGAAATACAATAAGTCTATAGTAGAATAACAGTAAGTCTACTCTAGTCCATCATTCATCACCCAATCCTGAGGATTGGGTGGGACTGTAATGCCTGCACCACCTCTAATTGAGAGGAGGCTTAGATCCCATGGGGTAGATGGATGGGACTATCTTACTTCTAGTTATGGACTCTCTCTGATCCTTGGGATGGTCATTGTCCATCATCATCTCCTTGTAGTTGTCCTGGGTGAGTCTGATGAACTGGAGATTAGGTGTTGCAATTCTGTTGAGATTCATGGCCCAGCTTGCACATGGGAAGCCTAAATATTTAAGTCTCTTGAACATATACCTATCAACTCTAGTACTAGCTATAGATTCTAATAGAAGAGGCAAAAGAGCCATGTCTAGGGAAACCACAAATGATCCAACTCTGTCACACTGGGTTGCATAAATTCCCAAGTAGTGCCCACTGGCAGGCCACCAACCTCCTGAGCTGTCTGCTCTGCCTATAGTATCTTGATATCTCCAGAGCATCAAAAATTGAGGCAATATTTAGTTTGGCAGTTAATGAGATCTTGCTGAAATGTGCATAAGTGTAATCTCTGGAATGACCTCTCAACTCATTTTGAAGTCTCTTAGCCATTTAAGCTCATTTGTCTTTATCCTTACCCCCTTTTGGTTGAGTTCTGTTTCCAGTTGCCTTGCTAGTTGGTGCTTGGTAGTAATCCCTTGGTGCCAGGGAGGCTCATCCCTGGGAGTCATGTCCTACACTGGGAGGAATGTAATGTATTTATATGCTGGGTTTGGCTGGGAGAGAATCCACATTTGAACAAGAAAGAGGTTCTCAAGAAGTAACTCTTAGGCATGCTAAAATACTAAACTAAGTTTCAATTTTAAAAGTAAAGGTTCATAAATACAGTCATCAGTATCAAGAGACCATCATGGACCATCCTACTTCACTAGTCACTGCCCTTGTACTCGTGGGATTCTTGCTGTCCCATTAGAGGTTATGGCAGAGCTCCCCAAGATGGGAATTCGATATTCTTTCAGTTATTGTGTGAATCTCCACCCACTGTGGCAAGGCCTTATAAAAACTTGAATACATTTATATACCTTATAGGTATGCCCCAGGTGAAACTCCTACTATGTTTCCCCCATCACTGATACCCTGCACCAGTGATCATCCCCTTCCACAGGTGTAACCCTTCTGTGATCCAAAACTTCTTAAAAAATAAAGCCAACAAAATAACTGAACACAATAAATAAGAAAATGAAATCATGATAGCTTTAAAAATAACAAAATACAAAAAAATTAAAAAATTGGAATAAAAATAATTTAAATACAAAATTAAATAAGTTTTTTTGATATTATGCTTTTCATCACTGTAAGATCTCCTGTCTTATATGCACAGCATCATTTTCTTCCATTTACTTCCCCAAGTGTCTTATTTGTTTTATTTTGTCTTCACTGAATCTTTAGGTTATAGAAAAGTGATGTACAGAATATAGGGGATTCCCATATACCAAAAATCCTTCCCCTTTTCCCCTTTCCCCTATTAATAATATTTTATCTGTGGATGGTACTTTTGACATAATTAATGTACAAATATTGAAACATTGCTCCTAACCTTGGTCAATGATTTACATTATGGTTTACCTTTTGGATGATACACTTTTATAAAGTTTGATGAAATTTAACATGGCCTGTATCCATCATTGCAAGATCATGTAGAACATTTCCATCGCCTCCAAAAAGCCACATGTTCCATCTTTTCTAACTTTAACTTAACTTCTAACTTGAGGCCATTTTGTAAAGTGACAAGGGGCAGATGTGCCTGAATTGTGTCAATGTAAAATAGAGATAATAAGTGGTTCTAGATCAAAGATGTTGTGTGAAATAAGTAAGCACATTTAAAACATAGAGAACAATAGTTTGCAATTGGTAAGTAATTAATAAAACTAGACTATTAGTTTATTGTTGCTCTGGTCTATTCTCTTCCAATATTTTGGAAACAAGCCAGTTCTTCAGCACTAATACACATCTTCAATCTGCCCAGTGCCCCACCTTTATTTATTAACAACAGTAAGACATGTTTCCAAAATCCACTGGATATTTTTCAGTTCTATTTCTTCAAGATCAAACTGTGCCTTTGTCTTCAATGATTACTCTGTGATTAACACTATCTTTTCCTTCATTTTCATGACCTGCATTTAACCATTTCTCTGATAAAATATTTGATCTTGATACAAATGATTGCTAAAATAATCATGTGAGTGATGTTTATAAATTCAAAATATGTGGGGAAAGGAAAAAACCCTGAAGGTCAGTTAAAGATCAATGCACAGCTTCCCTGTGATTTTCCCATGAGGCATATTAGCAATTCAGCAAGCAAAATGGTGCCAGACCCCCAAGAGTTCTCGTCCTAGGTCATAGCTTCATCACAGAAGTTTCAAAAGTCCACACTAACTAGAATATCCTGAGGGTCTTATGAATTTCAACTTGTTAGTGAGTCTCTAGTTGGACTACAGACTGTGTCATGAGGAAATAAAGAACATTGGCTCCTCTGTCTCCTGGACTGCCAACTCAGCTGGCTAATTTCTGACTCCCTAATTTAAAACTGCCTTCTAAATTGTGATATCTGAGAGTCAATCACTTCATGGGTTCTCCTAGCACAGTATTTAGAATCACATTGGAAACTAAATAAAGAGATGCACACACGATTGCACTTACAACTATTACAGAGAAGCTCCTCATACCTTCTGTTGAAGATTTGAGTGTCTTTCTTGCAGCTATTGGGATAGAAATATGGGACCAAGCCAGAGCCCTGAGGATGCACACCTTGAAGCTTCAGTCTTTAAGAGTTTATAATTCTGCAGTATAATTGATTTTCATGTTCTAACTGTGACTCTTAAGCAAAAAAAAAAAAAAAATCATCTGCAGTTCCTGATGTTGGGCCATAAAACAGTCTTCATGAATATAGAGACTTTGTGGCCCCAGGAAAAGACCAGAGCAACGAGAACTCTCCTCAGCTATAAAGGCAACGAGCTTGGTAATGTCCTCTTGGCCGCTCTTAAGTGTTTACCTATCTATCCTGAAAATTTTGTTTTCTGTCCTCCAGTGACCTTGTCTTTCTGACTCTCTGAGGTGATTCTTTCGTCCTGGGTATTCTTACAGATTTTATATTTACCTGACTGAGCCTCCAAATTTAGACATACTCATACTTTCCATGCAGTGGTGTCTATGTATTCAGGTACTCTGAACAGTTACTTGGGAAAAACACTTTGTCCTCAATGACTTACGCTGGGCATTGGAAATGGGGATTGCATGCCTTCTGACTCAAACTCTGTTTTAGCCTAGGTTCAAGAGTACCATGAGAGCAGAGCAGCTGGGAGCAAAGCAGTCAAGCAAGGAGTATAGTAGGGTAGATGGTGGACGATAGTTTTTTCTAGAGCCCTATCAAATGTACCTTAGGAAATTTACATTTTTGCTGTTACTGTATCCTTCCATCTTCAAAATTGTTTAAGCTAATGTAGCTGCTAAATTGCATGAGGGAAGGGCAGAAACTAAGAAACATCTAAGAATATATTAAAGGCAGTGATGTTATTATTCTACACTTACTGATTTTCACCACATCTTCCTAGTCTAAGGGAGTCTCAGATACCCATGGGATTTATAAAGCCTTAGAGTATACAAATTCCCCTATTTTTGGACATTTAGAGCAATCTCCCATGCTCAGTGAATAGAGGAACACTGAACCTCTCTCTCTTCCCCTTTCATTAGCCATCAATCCTAGCATTTGTGAAATTATCATTTAAAAGTTAAATACATTTGAGTCTGAACAAAAGATTAAGAACCTTGTGTTATATGTATTTTTATCAAGAAACATATTCAAGCTACTGGTTCACTTAGAAAGGATGTAATATGGTATATGTTAAACTTTGAATCGAATTCCATCTTTATTGCTTGCTATTTGTTTGACCTTGGGCGATATTCCTAACATTTCTCAGCCTTACTCCTGATCTGTTATAAAAAATAAAATAGGATAAAAGAATAAAAACAAGCAAATTCTCTAGATTAATACATGTAAAGTGCTTGAATAGGGTCTAGCATTATCTTTTTTATTATCCACATCATCCCGATCATCATCATTATCCATATCACCATTCATTTATTTGATCTATATGTGTAATATTATGACTTGTTTGAAGTGCTACCTTATGTTTAAATATATTCCAGTGGAAATAATTTAAAAATTCAATATCCTTCTGATATGTAGTGGGATATCAGACAAAGGTGAAATTTAGAAGCATGTTTGAGAAGTCTCTTATTTTGCCATCCCATGAACATTGGTAAACCTAGCTACCCAATAGGAGAATCACCCTAAGCTAACTTCTGCAGTGATGTCTTTTCTCACTGTAAGGAGCAAGGACATTTCTTCTCTAACCACCTTAGTCTTAAGACCAGTCACTCAAACATCCTGTAAAGATGAGTTACTGTGATACTTTTCGATGAGTGAGTACAAGGTGGACCAAGAGAAATGTGGAAGATTTAAGCAATTAACTGTCTAATAAATTCAAAAAAATTTCAAACAAAAATTCTCATATTATTGATGAGAATAGCCTTAATTATTTAATTAAGCAATTAATTTTGCTTGTATACCAGAGAAATTGTTTACTTCCCAACATGATTTGACAAAGAATGGCAGAAATTCCTTAAAACTGATTTTTCCAGCAGGTAATATTCATTACTTCTGAATTTGAACTGAGTTGAGCCACCCTTGTTTTATATTAGCCTGCTAGGCAGAACTGAGATGTGAACTGAATCTCTAATATAAGCTAAACCAAAGAATTTGTCTGGGAAGTTGTGTACATATTCAATATTAATACTGAGGAAACAATCAGAAATGACAAGGACTGGGAAGGTTGAATGCACTGTGGAATTACCTTGTTATTATGAGTCTTTGGGGCAACACTCACGGCAGACACTACCATATCAAGGCAAATCTAGAGTAATACAGGGCAGATTATGAGGGCAAAGGATCTTGTCAGAACACTGTAGGGAGCTCCCATACCAGGCATGAGGTTCATGAAAAGGCACAATTTGAGTGTGTAGCCAAAGAACAAAGTTCACGCTAAGGAGAATTAAGTGCTGAATGTTGGGCAAGTGTGACAAAATCTGAAAGAACAAAAGAGTTCATATAACACATGAACAGCAGTAAATGTAAGGTTGTCATCTCTCAATGCACTGTCTATAACAGAGCAAGCAATACATGAATATTTGTTTTCTGAAAAGACAGACTTATGGCTGACTGAAAGAAGAATGAAAAAATGCAAAGAAAGTTTATGAAAGGGGTGGATGAATTACAAAATCAATGGATGAGTATAAAGATGGACACAAAGATAATTAATTGTTCCAAGTTTTATGGATATGAAATATTATAGAGCACAATCACTGTCTTCAAGGACCTAAAATGTCATTGGAAAGGAAAAAGGGAACAAACTAGACACATTTGAACACGAACTATCAGAAATAAAAGGTGAGTTACTGTGATTTCATATAGGGAAGAGAGTTACTTATTGTGAGAAGAAAGATAAGATCATGTTGTAGAAAAAAGTTAAAATATTAAGAAATTAAGAAGGGAAATGAGGATCAGGATAAAAACAACACAAAATTTGCAATCAGAAAGATCAGAATAGGAATCATGGTGTGGCAACATTTAGGAAGATATCCAAATATTTCAAAAAACCTGGTGTAACGATTTTCCCCACTTTTTTTTGGAAGGTTTGAAGTACCTACATTTATCAGGTATTTATTGAAGAATAGTTATTCTATTATGACATGTAATAGTGGGTTTAGAGAAGGAAGTGTACAAGGGAAATCTAAAGAAAAAGTTGAAATCAAGATGAGTATGAAGACGAAAAGAATTTGGATAAAAATATAGCTCATTCCTGACAAGCAAAGGCAGAGACAAAGGGAAACGATGGATGTTTAGGGACCAGTACACTAGTCTATCCTCAGCATTGAGGCTCTCTAGAAGGAAAGCCACAGAAACCCCTAGGTGTGGTTTGACATGGCACATTCACTGCCAAGTGTTGGTTGGAAGACACTGTCTCGTAGGAAATTCTCTTGCCTTAGGGTGCTTGTATTAGTCAATCAAAGGGGTGCTGTTGCAAAATACCAGAAATCTGTTGGTTTTTATAAAGGTATTTATTTTGGGGTAGAAGCTTACAGTTACCAGGCCAGAAAGCATAAGTTTCTTCCTTCATCAAAGTCTGTTGCCACGTGTTAGAGCAAGACAGCTGCCGATATTTGTAAGGGTTCAGGCTTCTTGGGTTCCTCTCTTCTCGGGGATCTGTTTCTCTCTGGGCTTATTTCCTCTGTTTCTTCCACAAGGCCAGCTGTAGACTATCAGGCGAATGGCTTGTCTCTATCCCCAGGCCTTTTCTCCTTCCTCACAACCAAGCTCCTTCATCTGCTTGCCTCCCCGTGCTCCAGCATCAAAACTCCAACATCAAAACTACCACAACTCTGTCCTTTGCCATACCTTTGATATTTGATTCCCCACCCACCAAGGGGTGGGGCTCAATGCCCTACTGACGTGGCCCAGTCAATGCCCTAATCATAACTTAATCATGCCCAGATTAACAGACCAGTTTACAAGCATAATTCAATATCTATTTTTGGAATTCATAACTATATCAAACTGCCAAATTGCTACAGTGCTGCATAGAGGAGTCATATCCTGACTCTTCAAACTGGCAAATTTAGATAGCTATATAACCTCTGATACTCAGTGTTCTCTTCTGCAAAATGACTTCAGTATCCTCCTCCACTATTCCTTCTTTCACATCATCTGTCCTACACATGCAAAGAAACACAGACACAGTTGCACAAGTGCCCATAGCTACAAGTTTCAAACATGTTGCAAAGAGGAAATTGGCAATATCTGTGAAAGTACCATGTTAAAAGCCAAATGAAGACAAAGTAAAACCACTGACAGGATACAAATTAGAAAAGATTTGAATGGGAATAAGAGACCGAGTTACAGAAAAGACACATTTAGAAACACCCACTGTATGAATCCATTAGAATACAAAGTGAGAATTTTGGAATGCTCATGATCCAGATCAGAGACATTCTGCAAATTTCTTCAAAAATTTGCATATTCTAAGAAAGAATATCAACCCTTAAGCAGTATATTTGTGGGGTTGACCCAGAGTAATGGTTTGAAGCTGATTGTTGGCCTAAAAGAAAGATGATTTTAAAAAATCAATCAAGGTTGGGAGAGGGACCGGGTGAACGCTTGGGATTTGTGGGTATGAGGTTGAAAATACAGAGGTGGGAATGCTCTTGTGGCAATAAGACAAGGAAGGGTCACTGGTTTAGGGTGTTGGTTGGGGGAGGGTGTGCATTCGGACAGGGAGCACTTGGAACAGGCTGCTAGGTAGTGTGTGAGTGTTTGTCCTGTCATAATATGTTGTATCAGTGGGTGGAGACCCACATAAATAGCGGGAAGGAGTTGGACTCCCATCTTTGGGAGGACCGATTCATTCAGAAATAGACAGGTGGGGGGTCTCTCAGGAGCAAGGTTGATTCCTAATAGGGGAGGACAAACCAGTGTGTCAAGACATCCTGTTGCACGTAACTATGAATATTGTCATCCAACGAGTCAAGCCAGGGGACCATCATGGGCCCCAGGGGGATAGGGAGAGAGGAACAGAATAGATCAAACAGGGGGTATTTAGTGGTAGGTGGAAATTTTCTTCATTACCTTACAGTGATGGACACAGCACACAGTAAAGATGATCAAAATTTATAAAAGTGGATGCTCTAAATCGTAAACTATACTGTAAACCATTGACAATGTTTAGTGGCTATGTTTCACTATCTGTATATCAGTTATAACAATGCCACCATCCACATATAAAAAGGTTTTAACATGGGGGGAGGAAAACAGGAGGAGGTTGGGTATATGAGAGTCTCTTATATTCTATGTGTGGCTTTGCTGTGACCTAAAACTTCTTTGAAAACAAAATGAAAATTAGTGAGACACTGGGGAATGAGAGGGGGAAGGTGCCATGGTACAGACTGGACACCAGAAATTGCAGTGATAAAAGGCATAATGTCAAAAAAATTTTAATTTTTTAAAATATGTTTCATTTTCTAAATATCCCAAACTTTTAATTTTATTTTATTTTTAGCTTTCTTTTTAAGTTTTCATGTATTTTATCTCTTACATTTAAAATTATCATTATTATTTCATTTTTCTATTAATTGTTTTTGGCTATTGTATTGGCTTCATCTTTAAAGAAGCTTTGGATCACAGAAGGGTTACAACTGGGGCAGAAGAGGATCATTGGTGGGGGGTGTTAGGGTTGGGGGAGCGCATGGGAGGAAGTTCACCTGAACATACATACAAGGTATATAAAATTGTTCAAATGCTCACGGGGCATTGTCACAGTGGATGGAGAATCACTCAATAAATGAGAGAATACTGAAATCCCATCCTGGAGAGCTCTGCCACATTCTCCAAGGAAGCAGCAACAGTCCCCGAAGTGCAGGGGTGGTGTTTGGCAAAGGAGGATGATCCACTGATGGGTCCTTGTTATTGATGACTAGCCTTACAAGTCTTTGCTCTTGAAATCGAAACTTACCTTATTGTTATGGGGTGCCTAAGGGTTGCCACCTGAGAGCCTCCTTGTTACTCAAATGTGGCCTCTCTCTAAGCCAAACTCAGCATATGAATGCATTGCCTTTCTCCCAGCATGGGACATGATTCCTGGGAATGAGACTTCCTGGCACTGAGGGATTACTACCAAGTGCCAACTGACAATGCAACTGAAAAAAGACCTCAAATAAAAGGGGGAAAATGTAAAGACAAATGAGTTCATATGGCTAAGAGACTTCAAAGTGAGTCGGGAGGTCATCCCAGAGGTAACGGCTACACACATCTCAGTAGGCCCTCATAGACTTCCAAAATGGATATCATCCCAAATAAAGGGGATCCTAAGGACTCTGGAGATACCCAGGTCCTATGTCAGGGTGGATAGCTCCAGAGTTTCATACCTTACCAGTGGGCCCTACTTTGGAATTTGTGCCCCTGAGAGTGACAGAGTTGGACACAAATATGCCTTCCCTGCACATGGTTCATCTGTCCCTTCTATTCAAACCTATACGTGGTGCTGGAGTTTGTAGGTGTACATCCAGAGACTGGAGTCTTTGGGCTGTCCATGTGCCAGCTGGGCCAGGAATCTGGGTGGAGCTGCACTCCTACTCTGCAGCTCAATGGACTCACCCAGGACACCTGGCAGGGAGATGATGGTGGACAACAGCCATCCCAGGGAATGGAGAGAGTCTGCAGCTGCAGGCATGATAGTCCCATCCATCTTATCCGTGGGATATAAGCCCCATCTCAATTGGAGGTAGAGTGCCATCACCATCCCAGAATCCTCAGGATTAGGGGAAGAACTATGGACTAGAGTGGACTTACTGGTATTCAGTTATAGACATATTGTGATTTTAGCAGTGGAATAAATTACAACATTAATGTGGAACCAGTGGCCACTGGACACTTTGGGTAAAAGCAGTTGTAATACAGGGGCTTTTTTGGGACTTGGGAATTGCCTGAGTGACATTCCAATGACAGATATAGGCCATTTTATATCATCATATAACATGCAGAACTGTGTGGTAGAGAGTGTGGTCTACAATGTGAACTATGGTCCATGCTTAATGGCAAAGCCCCAGGATGTGTATATCCGTTGCAGGTGATATGCCACACTAATGAAGGAGGTTTATGTGGGAGGTTGTAGAAGGTGTGGGAGGTAGGGCATATGGAAATCCCTATATTTTTTGTGTAACATTTATGTAATCTAAGTATCTTTAAATAAAAATAAAAAATAAAAATAAAAATAAATCAATCAAGGCATATATGAGATATAAACTAGTTGGGATCAAGATTCTCTGCACTAGTAGTGTGGTCAAAAGAGATTTCAGATTTGTTTTTATTATTATTTCTAGAGAAAATCCTCTCTAAATGGCCTTAGAAAAACAATGCATCATAGATGAATTCATCCTCCTCAGTCTGTCTGCTGACCCACACATCGAGACTCTCTTTGTGCTTTTTCTGGAGATTTACCTCCTGACCATGACAGGGAACCTGTTGATGCTTCTAGTGATTAGAGCAGATTCTCACCTCCACACTCCCATGTAATTCTTCCTGAATTACCTCTCTTTTCTGTATATTTGCTTCTCTTCTATCATTGAGCCCATGCTCCTGAAGAATCTGTTGTCTCAGAAGAAAACCATCTCTGTGAAGGACTGCCTGGCTCAAATCTTCTTTTTGTTTGTGAGTGGAGCCACTGAAATCTGCCTGCTGGCAGTGATGGGCTATGACCACTTTGCTGCCATCTGTCATCATCTGCTCTATGGACAGATAATGAGCAACTGCTCTGTAAGTGGCTGCTGCGGGGATCCTTGGGGCCTGGGGCTTCAGATGGCACTCTTCAACCTCCTTCCACTTATGAACTTGGACTTCTGTGGAGATGATTCCATGCCCCAGTACAGTTGTGAGCTGTCCTCTCTCTTCTCTCTCTCCTGCTCTGATGTCTCCCCCAGTCTTACTGTCATGCTCAGCGCCACCCTCTCCTATGGATTTGGAACCTCTTTCCTGATCTTCTCTTATACCTGCATTGTCCCCACCATCCCGAGCATTAGCTCCTCTTCAGGTAGAAGCAAGGCCTTCTGCAACTGCTCCTCCCACCTCACCACAGTCCTTCTGTTGTATGGCTCAACTTTCCTTCCCTATCTCATGCCAGTCTCAGGATCACTATTGGAGTTGATCTTCTCTGTACAATAAAGTGTGGTTACTCCCTTAGTGAATCCCTTCGTCTATAGCCTGAAAAACAATGATATGAAAGCATCTGTGAAAAGGACCATGTGAAAAATATTTCCACTATTAGCTAACACATACATAGGGTGTTGGATAATTAGTTTGTTACAAAGATATCTGATGAGATGGCAGTAAGAGAAATCCCTTATTGTACCTGATATTGGATACAGAATTTTTTTTAGAAATTGAGAGATGTATTTGGAGGTGAGGTAGAAAAGGATAGTTCAAATTTATTTTTCGGCCTAGAGGCACAGTATGCATAATGCATCCATATTAATTCAACCATTTTCTTTTGATAGTCATTTGACTGCAATGGATTGTATTCAACCTATCTTCTTTATCTTTATGTTGCTGTAAAGTGGGTGACTCAGGAAAGGGTACCACAATTTAAGAAAGACAAGGCAAAGAGTTTAAGAGAAAGCTAGGGTCAGGGGGCTAGCAGAACTTATCTGCCTCACTAGCCTGGGAGCACAGACAGCCCAGAGCTTTTACTAGCAGAGCAAGGTTCCGGTTACATGCAGAGAAGCACGGCTAATGATTTACTATTCTTGGAATTTGCTTGAAAAAATATTGCAGGCAATGTTTATTCCTTTAATCTATCCTTATCTCATCCTTGAGTCTTGGTGCCAGCAAGAGTTCAAACAGTGCTCTCAAGGTTTTCCTCTTGAGCACGTGTCTGGCGTTCTAGACACTCTGTTTTTATAATCTAGTCAGATTCTGCCAAATCTCAAGGATTCTTTCCCACATCTCCCCCTTTTCTTTTTAAATAAGAAGAAAAAGAAGAGGGAAAATTATTCTGACACAATCCTTTATAAAAGCTGCCACTTTCCTGATAGTTCAAGGTAAACCAATTTTGATAGTAATAGCAAGGCCTCTTGATTTTTAGGTGGAGAGGTTGTTTCTGTGTCTTATAAACATTGTTAAATTTTTAGGAATTTTATATACTTTTAAGTATTTATATGAACATTTTATTCGTATAACTTTAACAGAGAGTTAAAGAAAACCTTTTTATTTTAGAACAATTTCAAATACTTTCTCTTTAGACTATAGCATATCAAATAAACTTAAGTATTTTATTACTTTACCTGTTTTAAGGTGAAAGAACAAATCTTTTGCAATAATTTGAAATAAAAAGCTACTTTTCAGGATTTGATTTTGAGAAAGCAGGTTTGAACACTATGTTTTTCTAAAAGTGATAAAATTTGTTTCTCCAAAGAAACGATAAGGTTAAAGTATAAGAAGCTAGTTTGATAAAACAGCCTTTCTTTTTTGTATACTGATTATTTAGGAGAAAAACTCTTTATAATCATTACCTTACATTAATGGACACAGGACATGGTAAATATATCAAAAATTATTAAACTGTATGGTCTAAATTGTAAACTATAGTGTAAACCACTGAAAAATTTTAGTTGCTATATTTTACTATCTGTATAACAGTTATAACAATGATAACATCCATAAATAAAAAAAAAGGTTTTACTATGGGGTGGGGAAGGGGGAGGGAGGTTGGGTATGTGGGAGTCTCTAGTATTCCATGTGTGACTTTGCTGTGACCTAAAACTTCTTTGAAAATTAAATTGAAATTTGGGAGACACTGGGGAATGAGATGGGGAAGGTTTCATGATACACTGGAAATCTGATATTACAGTGATAAAAGGAAAAAAGAATAATTTCTTCTAAAAAAAAGGATTTTTTT
>JAQZBX010043152.1:0-21762 GCA_029593785.1 Cabassous unicinctus | reverse complement strand
CCAACAGCCATGGGGTTTTGGTAACTCACCTTTGTTGTTTTGGGTTCTTCTTCTCTCTGTCCCTCACCTGGGTGTTTTAAAGCACTATCCTGGTCTGCTGACCCCCAAAGCACATCCCTTGGACAGCTTTTGACTCTTTCTCCATTGTTTTTGTTAGAGAGTTGAGCCCTGCCTGCCTGATCTGATGCCATCTTCCCACAATTCTTCTCTCTGTTTCTTTACTGACCCTCTGTTTAGATGTTGTGTCTAATGGTGATAATGGTGTATCCACTATAATTGTAGAAGCTTCTATTTCTCCACTTAGTTTTTCCAATGTTTGCCCCATGTATTTTGGAGCACCCTGGTTAGGTGCATAAATGTTTATGATTATTCTCTCTTCTTCATATATTATCCCTTTTATTATTATATAGTATCCTTCTCTGTCCCTTACAGTAGTTTTGCATTTAGTGCCTACCTAGCCTTTCATTCTGCACCTTCTTCTGTTCCTCCAGACCCTTATTCCAGAACCATATCTTATCATTCCAATTCAGGTTTTTTTTTTTCCTCTGGTATTATTGGAAAGGTTGCAGATCCAAGCATAGACCCATAAAGCAAGTTTTTTACAGATTCTGATTAAAAGGCTGTCTATTTTTCATTCTGCCTCTCTAGTGTGTATGTTGGTATATATGAGTCTTTTAATTCATTTCCATATAGAAAATAACCACAGATTTTGTTTTCCCTCACCTACTATTACAGATAAGGGTAGGAGTGGAAGTCCAAACCCTAGCACTGGCTTCAAGACATTAGCCTGGCTTCAATCTTCTGATTTTCCTTCTGCTTTCAGTCTTCTTTATCCCACATGAGCCAAACTCTAGACACCCATCTCTACTTTTAATTATAGAGCAATTTCTTCCTTGACAGCTGCATAACATTTTCTATTTCTTTTCTGTTTCTTGGTCATATGCATTATGTTTTTATTTACCCTAGATGGGCCACTTTTGTTTATTTATTTTTTAAATTTTGTCTGGGATGTCTATATATTTAGAGCAAAGGAGATATTCAAGACATAAACTTCACTCACTGGACCATCTTCTTCAAAAGACAAGATTCAAGGATATAATCCAATGATTTCAATAATTAGAGTCATATATACATATGTTAGAAGAAAGGATAGTAATTTCGGGGTAAAGTATAAGTTTTTTTATTTCCCTAGTAGGCTACCTTCCTCACCTGTATATAGTTTTACCTTTTTTCTTAAAGAATGTGGACATAAGAATGGCTTATATCAACTACATAGCCAGAATAGCAACATGTATTAAGAGTTTACTATGTGCCAAGTGCTGTTCTAAGGCATTAAAATGAAATAACACATTTATCCTTCATAACGATGTTAGGAGTAAACCTCACAATTAACCTTATTTTATAGTTGAAAAAATGAGGCAAAGAGTGGTTTAGTACCTTCCTAAGGTCACACAGTCAGTAAATCACAGAGTTGATAATTGAGCTTGTATAATCTGAGGCCTACACTCTTAACTAGTGTGGCAGTTTGAATTCCAAAAAGAAAGATTGTGTTTGAAAACTTGTCTGTTCCTCTGGATGTGATCCCCTTTGATTGTATTTGATTCAGCTGTGATGTCATTGATTAAATTATGTTAAGATTAGGGCTTTGGTCCGACCACATCAGTAGGGTGTTGTATAACTCAGTTTAAGTCCCCATCCCCTTGGTGGATAATATAAAAAGACACTCACTCAAGTAGACACACAGAGGAAGGCACAGGAAGAAAGAGAGCTCCATAGACACAGAAGAAGAGAGAATTTGGTCCTTTCAGCCCTGCCATGTGACAGAAAGGAAAAGGCTCACCCCTGGGGAGAGCTGAGCCATTCACCTGATAGTTTGCAACTGCAGAGATTAGGCCCCTGAGCAGCTGAGAAGGCCCAGAAAGAAATGACCCCTCCAGCCTACAGCTGAAATAGTTAGAAGCTGGGCCCATGGAGCCTTAAGAGAAAGAAGTAGGCTAACCCTCACAGAAATCGACAGCCATCTTGCTTCAACATGTGGCAACAAACTTTGGTGAGAAAATACCTCTTATGGTACCTTGAGTTGGACTCTTTAGGGCCTTGTAATTATAAGCTTTTACCCCAAATAAATACCATTTATAAAAACCAACAGATTTCTGGTGCTTTACATCTGTACTTCTTTGTCTGAGTAATACAACTACTATGCTATGCTGCCTTTTATTCATTTGGCAGACTGCAAAATATACCCAAAGATGACCTCCAATGATTCACACTCTTGCATAATCCCTTACTGTTGAGTGAGAGCTATACCTTGACTTGCTTCTATCCAACAGAAGATGGCAAAGGGATAGGATGCTACTCTTATGATTGTATAAATCTCTGCCTTAGCACACTGGAGCAAGAGAATCTCCTGTTGCCCTTGAAGCTGCTATGATGTGAACTGCCTGTGGATAGGGCCATATAGCAGGAAACTGACCAGCCTCTAGGAGCTCACAGCCTTATTTCTACAATCGTGAGTAACTGAATTCTGCCAACAACCACATTAATTTGGAAGGACACCAAACCTCAGGGGAGGCCTCAGCCCCAGGCAGCACCTTGAATACAGCATTAGAGATACTGAACAGAGGACCAAGCTAAGCTGTGTCCAGACTCCTGACCCAAAGAAACTGTGAAATAATAAATGTGTATAATTTTAAGCCACTAAATTTGTTGTAATTTGCTATATAACAATAGGAAACTAAAACATTGGTGTAGATATGAGCTCCTGCTTAAGCCACGATAAGATTTTCCTTTTCTAGAGTTCTAATTGCCCCCTCTGGTTTCTATGACTACGTAATCTTATATAATTGCTCTTGTTATTTTTATTGTTTTTTTCTACATCCTCATCATCATCATCATGCTAATAACAATAGGACATTAAATAGGACGGTAACAGCGCTTAGAACAGCCAAGTCTTTATTCTTTTCCAAATGGCAATATGTTATTCATTGTAAAAATTCTTCTTAGAAAAGAGCTAAAAAGAAAGCAAAATAGAAACACACACATTTATGGCACTAAAACTTTCTCATTTCAAGTTAATTTTAGCTAAAGCAACCCCAGAAAAACAAAGTATACTTTGAAAATAAGGTCTATGTCAGCACTGGATTACACAAAGCATGCCCCCAATCCTTACACATATAAGAACATCCACAGAGAACTAAAACCTGCCTTATACCTAAAAATGATCAGCTGCCAGCATCAGCAAATGGATGACTTGTGTAAGGCATATCTTATTGAGAGTGGATGTGGGGGTGGGAGCACATGACCTCTATAGTTAATGATGTTGCAACAGTGAACATATTCAAATGCCTTAGCTCTGAAGATAGTGCCACTTAATGAGCATTATCATAGCGCACAACATATTGCCTCAATTAAAAAATATATATGCAACACACGACTCCAAACTATTAACAGCTTTAAAGAGGCCTCACAAACTACAACTGGTCACCTCCTTTCTGGTCCTCCCAGACTCGTATAAAGTAGTGCTGGGGTTAGATATGTGCATACATGCATGTATAATCAACATTTTTCTCAATGCAGTATATGTGTATCAATTCCTTGTTTTACACCCATTTCTATTAAACTTACATCTCACACTTAGTCCAGAGAGTGGTAGTTTAAACACAAATCCCCTTATAGAATGTATGATAAGTCCAAACAAATAACTTGCAATGTTTAATTAAACTAAACTGTTATCAACAGACGTCATCTTTTGACAACCATGTATCAGGAGCTTTATCTGTTGAAAATTAACTGTAAGATTGGTTTGACTCTTAAAGGAAGTATGTGAGTTTCTCATTAGCCTTATTATCATTTCTGAATCATAAATATGTAAATGATGAGTTACACACGGGAGATTTAATTCTGCACTCTTATTTCTGATTAGCTGGAAATACACTCTGGCTCTGTCAGATAATTGGTAACACTGCACACCAATAAGGCATTTCCCCACGCTTCATCAGAAGCAGTTGAAATTAAAGAAGACAGGGTTGTTACGTTTTTGACAGTTTGGTAACACCAACTTGTTAAAGTTTTAACTCAGCCATTAATATAGTCCATGAATTATTAATACAACTTTTATATCAATTTTTAAAAATTGAGACCTAATACTAAGGTAAAATATTCTTGGAAAGAGAGTGCTTTAATTTTTTTCATCATATTTTTTAAAAATTCTATACCAAACAAGAAACACCAATATAATTGGAGTAAAAGGTAAAAAAAATACATTTTGACCACTCAATGTGAACCATGTACTCACTAATTTATAGTGCCAAAATATTTGAAAACCTGTAAATGTTTGGAAATAGCTGGACTTTTATTAATTTAATGTATGTTTTTTTTAATTGAATACATGCAACGGAGTTTATTTGTTTAATAGTAATTGCACGTGAGGAAAATCCTATATCAGTTTTTCTCAAGTTGCCTTATCATTCTAAAAATGAAGGAGCTTTAGTTTATTTCAACCTAGAGAAATCTAAGCAGTTTTCATTCATAAGACTCCACTTTTTTCCTGATACGTTGATGCTTATACTCACAACAAGAAAAAAGAAATTTTATGGATAAGAAGTAACTCTCTTTCTCTGCATCCTAATTGCCACACTTGTACACACCAAAGGTATGTATTGAGTATTTGCTTAATAAATAAAGAAGTAAGTTGTTGCTTAAAGAAAATTAATATTTCAAAGCAAACCAGCCATAATCTCTAGTGGAAATTTTTGGTTTTAAAAATCTTTGTGTTTTCTTTTAAAAATGTTTAAATTTTTATTATGATTATTTGAATGCTAATATCTGGGCAATATAAATCTACTAAACAAACTGGTCAAAAGGACTTCAGTATTTAGTTGGCTATTTTATTATTTCTTGGTTCCAAAAATACAGTAATATCAACATATTCATGAAGATTTGTGCTCTATCTCAGTCATAAATACTTTCAAAACAATTGATTTTTCTTCAAAGTTTTCCTTATGGGATGAATCCTTTATTATCACATCTCCTCAATAATTGGGAAAATCAAGGTGTATAGTGACAATATCAATAGGTAAACTGGAAAGTCCTCCCAAATGCCCTCTCTCCAATAGGCAGTATTGAAAGCAAAGCTGATATTGCATTCATTTAACCTCATTCCTTTTAGCTGCTTTTCTTGATTTTCAGAGCTTTCACTACAAAGTTTATCACTACAAGGCATCTCTTCAGAGTAAAATCAATTTCCAATTTTGAGTCCAAAGCAAAGAGTATTCTAATGCCCATTAAAATAATAATATATTCGAGTCAATATTTTCCTAAGGTAGGTACATATTTTTTTTCTATAAAACACATATTTATTTTTTTAAAAGAGTGATATATTTATAGTTGAATGAAAAACATCTGTGGTTTAGGTAAAAGATCATACAGACATTTTCACAGGCCATCATCCTAGCCTTTCTCTAAGTTTAATTCATTCCCATGGCTGATTGCCTAGCATAAGTACATTTTGTCTTAGAAAGAGAAGTAAGCTATTACATGGAAAACAAGATTTTGTGTGAAATTTAATTACAATGATCAGCACACACAATTGAGTGGCATACATTGTCCTTAATCAATCTTTAATCAAACATTTGTTTGATCCCACAGTAAGTTATGAAATAAAATAAAAATAGCAGAAAATGGGCTGAATATTACAGAACAGAGTTGGCTAAATGTGTAGAATGCTATATCCAGGACATAGGAAGCAATCACAGGAGTTCTATATAGAGGACAAGACATCCAAACCAAGAGGCAAAATTTCCACAGAGATAGCAGTGTATCTGTTCGATATAAAGATAGAGTTCTATGACTATGAAAATATGATAATAGATATTCTTGGTAATTAGAAATGAAATGCTGACTTCTGATCTGAGAACTGAGCTCCAGGTGTACTTATCTTTACCACAAGCCAGCCAATATAACATAGAGTAAAATGAGAAATGAGCCATCAATTCCCAACTCAATTATCAGTCATCCTGTGCTGAACAGTAAGGCAGCCTACACCACAATTAACTGTAAGGATTGTGGGCCCAGATAGAACTAAGTTCAAGTCCTGGCTCCACCATTACATGGGTACAATATCTTTAAGCCTCAGTTTCCTCATAAAAAATAGAGTAATAAGATCTATGTCACATGTTGTTATAAGGACTAAGTGAGATAATGTAGGGCTTATTACATAATAAGCATCCTTGCTGGATATCATTAATCATTCTTTTTTCTTTAATTTCTCTTTCCTGATAATCAAATGCTTCTAAAAATTTAAACAATACAAAATGTTTCTCTCTCTCTCTCTTTATGTATCTATCTATATATAGTGTGTGTGTATATATACACACACACACATATATATATATGTGTGTGTGTGTATATATAGTAGGTAGCATAAAATCTCACCCTTCAAAGAAAAGCAATATTGACAGTTTTGTATATAGTCTTCCAGATTTATTTGTTCACAGATTGATTTAGGCAAATCTTTTAGAAGACATTGCTCTGAAACATAAAAGACTTTTAAAATTATCAATTCTACTTTGAAGGAGTCCAAAAATAGCACTACTTTTCCCCTCCTAAGAACTAACTCAATTGAGTAATAAACCAAAAGACCAAGTCAGATAGTATCCAACATGTCAGCTTTATTATGTCAATGCTAGGATTGCCCTTTTGGTTTGCCAAAAGTGGTCCTAATTTAGAGTTGATAGGTCAATTAAGGTTTGTTAATTTTATTTGGTACCCTCATTTACTGCTAAAAGTTTTACCCTTTTGGTCAATAAAATATGTGGTTACCCAAAAATATTTAAAGAATAATAATAATAGAAAAAAATAGAAAAGAAACAAAAATATTTGGTGGCCCAAGCTGAGGTTTATTTTGAAGCATGTTTCTTAGGTATGGGATAACATTTGGCCTGCTAATAAGAAGTCCCAGTAGACAGGCATGTCCTTTCCATCATAAGCAGCACTTGATCACCACATGCCTTCCCATGTTGCAATTCTCTATCAAACTTCCAGAAAGGAGGAGCAGAACAAAATACTTCCTGCTATTTTGGGGCTCCTAAGAGAAATGGGGCAGAGAGGACAGGTGAGGCATGCTTGACTCTTTTACTTAACTCACTGACTTGCAAACTCATTCAGCATCTTTGGGCAAGAGTAAGAGCCAGGGCAAGGTCCCAAGAGTATTTTCCTTTTGGATGACAAGTAATGCAGAAGCACAATGTCAGGGTAACTCTGTCCTGAACAATTGAATCTGACAGTCTGTCCTGGGGTCGTCACTCAGTAAAAGCCTAAAGGACTTTCCAGGGTATGAAAGAGAATCTTTTGCCTTTAGGTACCAAAAAGTTCCTTTCTTAAAACAATGCAAACTTGATGCTAGTGGAATCCCATCAGGCCTCGTGATTTAGCTGCAAATCCAAAACCAAGACCACTGCTACTGTCTGTTGTGTCTTTAAATGATATTAATGAACTTGGATCCCAAAAAGCATTGTAAACAAGTTGAATAAAAGCCCCAAATATTGCAAACATGTTGACCACAAGTAGAATATAAACAAATTGAGAAAAAGATGTTTCTATAATAAGTGCTAACCAGACATTTATGCAAGAAGTTATACAGTATGAGTTGATGCCAGTTGAATGAGCACTTCTAATAAAAAACCTAGTTCAGACGCCAATTTGGCAGATACCTGTTCACTCTGACTCCTGGTTTCACTCTGACTCCTGGCTTCAATGCTGGATTGTGCCGTGAAGAAGGTAGCCACTACTCTCACTGCAGCACTGTGACCAGTGCCTCCCATAATCATCTTTGGAACATCTGGTAAATGATGTGTTGGACCTGGCACCCATGAACCCTTGTGAAAGGACTCTCAGGGCAAAGGACTTTAGAGATTCTAGTATCCTCCACCTTTAAATGTATTGTGTGTCCTTGAACTGGCTATTGCGCATTGGTTGTATTGGCAAACCAATTGCATTGAGCATTCTAACTAGTCTTGTTACATCTCCTTTCAAGTGCTAAATTTACTTTTGGCTGGCAGTTTTTCTCTTTCAGTACTGTAAAATATATCATAGCACTCTCTTCTCACCTCTATGAGAAATCTTCACTAAGTCTTCCTGGGCATCCCTTTTATGTCATAGTTCGCTTCTCCCTTGTTGCTTTCAGAATTTTCTCTTTATCTTTGGCATTTGGCATTCTGAATAGTATGTGTCTTGGAGCAGGTCTATTCTGATTTATTCTGATTTGAGTATGCTGTGCTTCTTGGACAGGTACATTTAGGTCTTTCATGACAGATGGGAAATTTTAGGCCATTTTTTCCCTCAAATACTCCTTCTGCCCCTTTTCCTTCTCTTCTCTTTCTGGCACTCCCATGACATATATGTTGGTGAGCTTCGTGCTGTCATTCAACTCCCTGAGCCCCTGCTCATTTTTTTTCATTCTTTTCTCTCTCTGTTCTAGTTTTACAATTTCAGCTGTTCTGTCCTCTATGCCACTGATTCTTTCTTCTGTGATTTCAAATCTGCTGTTGAATGCCTCTAATGTATTTTTAACTCACCTATTGTGTCTTTCATTCCCATAAGCACTGTTATTTTTCTATTCAAGCTTTCAAATTCTTCTTTGTGTTTTCCCAGTATCTTCTTAATGTCTTTTGCCTCTTTAGCCGTTTTGTCCTTTAATTCCTTGAGTTAATTTAGGAGATTTGTATGAACATCACTGATTAGTTGTTCAAATCTTGTGTCTCTCTGGAGCTGTGATTTGTTCCTTTGCCTGGGCCATATCTTCCTTTTTCTTAGTATGGCTTGTAAACTTTTGCTGACATCTAGGCATCTGATTATGATGGTGAATTTAACTCTGATGGTCAATTTCTCTCTCTTGCCTGGGGATTTATTGATGAGTGCCTGTATGTTACTGCTTTTTTGATTCTTGGTTCAACTTGTTCTAGGTCTTTAGGATCGTCCTTGTTTAACTACTCAAACCAGGGCCATGGACCCACTAATGTGGCACAGACCAGTTTCCAAGGGCCTTAGGGAGGGGTGTAGTAAAGGCACAAAAAAGTCTTTTATTTATTTACTTTTTCTCACATTCCATGTACTCTCTTGGCCTGCCAGTAGATGGTGCTCTTCAGCAGACCTCTCCACTCAAATTTATGGGAGAATTTGTTCACTGGAACCCTGCCTGGGCAGTGCAGAAGCAATGTCTCCCTTAAGGTGGGCTTATTCAGAGCCAAGCCTTGCAAATCAAACTTCCTCCAAAAGTGCTCTCCTCCCTCTGCCAGCTGCACCTTCCCTTTTCCTAGGGAGGAAATAAATTTCCTCTCCATTCTGCATTGTCAGCAATCAGGCCAGGTCAATAGCAAGGGTGTTTGAGAAGGCAGGTTGTCTTTAGTTCCCTGCTGGCTCCCAGGGAAAACAATGATGTGGCCCCACCCAGCCTGGAAGGAAGCCACCCATGGGATATGGCAGACCAAATTCGCTGGCCAAAAGCTGGATCAGCTGTAGGCTGTGTCCCTCCTTCTCCCCTTTCCTGAGGAAGTGGACCCCTGTGTGTTTCTCAATCTGTAGCTGCAGGTCAGGGTCCAGAGGACCCAATGCTGTCTGCTCCAAGGGTGGGGGTTTGGGTGCCAGCAACTGCAATTTTGCTGACAGATCTTCCCTACTGAGTCTCATTTTCTTTGCCCCTCTCTCTTCTGGGTGCTGCCCAAACTTTCCTTGGTGTCCTAAGCCCTAGAATAGTTTTCCAGACAGTTTCTGCCGGCCCTCTAGATATTTTTCTGGGGGATAATTGAGCCCTATGATTTTCTAATCTTCCATCTTCCTGGAAGTCTCTTTAAGTTACTTTTAATTTCAATGTGCTTTCAGTTTGTTAGGACAACTATATTTATATGACACTGAATAGACTAGGTATTACATAAATATGTTAGCCTTTAACACATTGATACCATCATGCTTGTGCTTTTTTGTATGCTTTTGTATGCATTTAACATTGTATTTTGTGCAATTTTCTATATCAACAAATGTTTTAAAAAATATGATGTTTAAAGCCTGCATAGTATTTCCTTAGATGAAGTATTACCCTTTCTTGGTGATTTCCTATTGTTGGATATTTTGTGTGCTTTTCCTTTTTTATAAATAAATCTTTACTGATAATGTTATACTTATCTTGGTACATACCTGAGGTTATATTTTTTAGGCTAAATTCCTAGAAGTAGAATTGCTGAATCAAAGTATATGAATGTGTTTAAGGTTTGTGAGTTACTTTGCCAAATGTGTTCTAAAATTTTTTTTCATTTGATTTCTTTTTTCAAACAATAAAGGATTTATAATTTCAAAATTTTTGTCCATAATTGCAAATTCCATCTCCTTTGTTTTTGGTTTGTGTTTTTATGCTACTTTGAATAGTGTATTCCTTGTTATGCATATTTCTCCTTTCTGTTCATCATTCATCTTGCCTCAAATATAAGGTAACCTAATTTTTTAAATGGGATATATATACAACCAAGATGGGTTTTCAGTAAAAGCATCTTGCATAACATGGTCCTCTTTCAAACTATCCTATCTCTCCCTTATTTCATGGATAAACACTTTTTCACCATTAAAACCCAGATGAAGCATCATCTTAACTAGGCTGCCTTCCTTGACTTCCTTAGGCAGGAGAGTGAACTTCTTTCTCTGTGCCCCTATTGTACTTCATGTTCCTATTACATATTTTTCTTAACACATTATATCTAGTCCTGTCTTATATCAGATTGAACCTTTTCATTTAAATTCAACAAAATTTGAGTGCCCACTACATGGCAGATCTTAGTCTACATACCTAGGATGTAAAAGTAAGAATATATTGTCCCTTGTAGATAGACAACATAAGCATCATATATTTTTCACGTATCTTCCACAGTGCTTTCCTTGAATATAGAAATAGAAATGGTAAAATGTTGTTCAATGCTGAATGAATAGATCACCAGAAAAAAAGAAAATAAACCAGTCTCAAGGCATTTTTAGGGAGATGTCTGGGAGAAGGAAAGTACTTACACTTGCATTGGCATGGCTTAGTCTATGATGAAGTGTTTTTTAATGTTTTTTTTAATTGAGTATTTTTATGTCCTTAAGCATAATTATTAGGCATAAGAAAAAAGACTAAGTAAAAATTTACTTTCAACTACCATTATTTTCATTTAAAAATCACAAAGCATCATGGAATCCCTCTTTCTATCTTATTGGTTAGATACTTCTATGTCCTGCTGTTAGTCCCAAGGATTAAAATGTGAAGTTTCTATAAATGACTTTGTCAATTTTATTTAGAAATCTAAAGTTTCAAACTGACACGAAGCCAGGCAACTCCAAATTCTATTGAACTTCACCCTCATATGTATACCTTCAGGGGAAATTTCATTGCACAAAAAAGAGAAAGCAGCAGCAGAGAATTTTTTATAAAGCACAAAATGATTTCCCTTGCTACTGGTGTCACCTATGTAATAACAACAGTTTCACAATGAATATTTGAGTTTTCCATTTTGTTTTTGTAAAATCAGTCCTCAGAAGAGATAAACAGTTTTTCAATCTGTTAGATAAAATATATTTTCATTGCTGTATCTATAGGGTCGTTTTACTTAATTTATACACAATCTGCCGTAGTACACTAAGGCACCTAGGAATAATTAAAATATTAAGGGTTACTATATAGTAGGTGGTAGTAAACAGATGAAGCAATATTTCTATCTAGGCTAAATATATTTCATTGTCCAATATCGCCAGCAATAATAATATGGCTGAAGTTTCAAGAGCATTAATTTATAGAATAAGCAGTATGAAAGGGAAACAAGGAGGTAACCAAAAGTAAACTGTAAAGCTTTTTAAAAACTTAGAAGTTATAGGGTTTCAGAAATAAGGACACATCTTGGAGTTATATTAAAGTTGTTGGAGATTCAAAACAAGCTTAATGACAGAGGGGAAACTTGAAATTGTCTTCTGAAAAATTTTATTGTATTCAAGTGGATTTACAATATTCACTGCTTGAGTCTGCTGAGATTTTTTATTTGTTTGGAGAGAAAGGCAGAACAAATAATTTCATAATATCTTACAGTAGCATGTCATTGCTCTTCCAACTAGGGTTGCTTGACCACAACCTCTAAGTTTATTGCAGCCCTATTTTCACTCTAATCAGAATGGATTTTGTATATCCTTCCCTACCATTTTGGAACTAGACATCCAGTTCCTCTCACTTCTGACTCCTACTTTGTCCTCTAAGGTCTATAACTGGATGTCAGCATTATTCGTGAGACACCCTCATTTTGTGCCCCACTTTGGACAGTTAGGTCTTTGTCTTCATTCCTCTGCCTTAGTGCCTTATGTTTATAATCTGAGTAATTCCCTAATGCTGTTTGGGTTGCATTTCTTCTTTGTTCATGATAGTCTCCTAACCAGGAAATGGAGTGGAGACTCTGGATCCCAGCCTAATACTCAAGCACTGGTACTTGCTGACAGACCAATGCTTGTATGGCTGCTTTTATTTACACTAGCCATGATGCACCATTTGTTTTGCCCACTCATTGAATTATTTTTACTTAAATGCCTTTTTCATTATGCTATTAGCCTATGTGGAGGGACATTACCAGAATCAGCCAGCTATACTGTATATTTTCTAAGACTGCTGTTGAAGCTATTTCTTAGCACCTTGCACAGTGAGTTCTTTATGGGGATATAAGGAAATACTTTCTCTTTGAACCCAGAAATAGAAATCATTTTACTTTATGGGGTACTCATTATTATTTTTTGTTTATTGGCTTGTTTGTTTTTGTTTTTTTATACTCTGAATTATGTAACTAACTGTGTTTTACACCTTTTGATAGCTGTTATAAAAATTCAGCATCCACCTCTACCAATTATGCAGGACCTCTCAGTCAATATTTGTTTAGAGTGATCTCATCCTTGACTCTCCATACTAAGTTCCTTTCCCAAAAGTCCAGAGAGGCTCACCTAATTATTTTTTAGTTTTATTTTATCTTGTTGACTCAAGTGCATTTTTATAAGCTGCTTATGGTTTTGGAGAGGAAAAGGTAGAATGAAATGAATAAGTACTACAGAAACACTGCTTCCTGCTCAGGCCTGGAATCATGTAATGCTGGTTACTTCAGTGGGGAAACTGCCCACTTATGAGACTTGTCCACACTTTCCTGACAGTCTCCTCTGACTAGTGACTATATCTACATGTGGGTCTATATCCCCAGTACATGCCTTAGGGTGTGGGGGAGAATATTTCCAGTCTGCTCTGCATTGCTGAAGATGATTTGTCAAAAGCAAGGCAGGATAGTCTAATCTTTCATCCTTAGCCCTTCAAATATAATGAACTTCAAAACCCTCATTCTCACCTGAAATGATCATATTTTTAATGTTCTTCAAAGAAGGAAATTCTACTACTCCTTCAGTAATGCATTTCAAATATGCAAGGTCTTCTAGGCTTGGGAAATCTTACTTGTTTCTAACTGACCCCTTACTGCTTTATATTAAACTTAGATTGTTGGTGCTCAAGGGTGAAAGAGAACAGCTCTTCATTCTCTCTTCATTGTCTCGAAGATGATTTTTAACCCCAGGCATAAATATTTTAAGAATATTCAGCTAAAGTATTCTTTAAGTTTAAGTACGTCACCAAAGACCCATCAGATAGGGTTAGTTATCATTATTATTTTATCATCATAATCATCATTACTGTCAGTGATCATACTCACTTATACAAATGAACTTATTTAATAGTCAAAATATCATTATGAGAGAGAAGCTATTATTATCCCACTTGGAAAATGTGGATACGGGCACAAAGAGATTTGAAGAATCTTCCAATGGTTGCAAAAGTATTCAAGTAATGGAGGCAGAATTCAACTTCAGGACATACGATCCCAGTGCCAGTGTATGCTTTCCTCTCCCTAAACTCTAAGGACTATGGAAGTGGCTGAATGTCCCTTTCAAAATCTTTACAAAAGTCTCTTTTTTGTATCTACTTAAAATCTCAATTTTACTCAAGCAACAATAACTAAAGTAACACAACCTATTTTATGTGAAATGTAAGTATTTTCATTTAATGAGCACTATTATAACCATGAACTTTTCTATTGTTTCAGTTCATAAGGTCAGCATTTTAGCTTGAAACTTGTGTAAACTTGACTAGATTCAGCTATTCATGACTGTGCTTTTGTTTCTAAGGACAGAGAGGAAAATAAAAACAATTTCCACTTTGTATAAATCTGAACTTGAGGACTACCTGTAAATGAACACTATTCATTATTCATGCAACTGTTCACAACTATCATTTACAACTATCACTATATCTATTATGTTGATATAGTAATGTCTTAGTTTCCCAACTGCTCAAACAAAGAACATTCTATGGGTTGGCTTAACAACAGGAATTTATTGGCTTGTGGTTTTGAGGCTAGGACAAGTACAATATCAAAGTATCATCAAGCACATGCTTTCTCCTTGAAGACTGTGGCATTCTAGGGCTGGCTGTCAGTGATCACTGGATCCTTGGCTTTTCCATCTCATGCAAATGCATTTGGCAGAATGTTCTCCTTTCTCCTTTTACTTCTGGGTTTCCTTGACCTCCAGCTTCTGGTTCTTTCCATGACTTTCTCTTCTGTATGTCATTCTGCTTATAAAGTGCTCCAGTAGTATTGGATCAAAGTTGAACCTGATTCAGTTGGTTGCACCTCAAATAAAAATAACATCTTAAGAAGTCCTATTTACAATGTGTTCACACCCGCAGAAATGGATTAAGATTAAGATCCTGTTTTTTTTCTGAGGTATATAATTCAACCTACTATAATTAATATCCTCATACCAACTATCAATACCACAGCCCTCATTTTCAACAGTCACCTTTCTAGCACTACAATATCATGGAGCTAAGCCATTGTCTCATTATTGCACCCAAGAATGCTATGACCTGGCTAGAAGTAGCATCCATATTTTTTTACAGGTGATAAAATTAAAACTAAGAAAAGTTAAGTAACTGGTCTAAGACAACTCATTTAGTACTGAGTCAAAATCAGAATGTCTATACAAAGTACATCTGACAGCAAAGTGCATGGATCTATGATAGTAACTCTATAATTCAGATTCTGGGGATCAAATGTAATGATTTCAAACATGCAGTACTTGTCATATTCTCATTATGTGATTACTCCTTTGTATCAACATTTATTGAAATAACGTTTCAATCTCCTGCTGAACGAAATTTGCAAACCTTTCAACAAATAGAAGGATCACGAAGTAAGGCCCCTTGGCCACAAGGGGGAGCAAGGTCGGTCGTAGTCCTACATCATGTTCTGAACTAGGCAGGCATTTTCTTGTTTCTATTACTCTTGTGGAATATGGGAAGGGAGAATCTCTCAGGAAGAGTAGAGAGTAAATCTAAGGGATTTTGTAAATCAAAGGTTAATATCTTTTTGAACTATACCTGGTGGTAAATGCATGTCTTTGTGTTATGAAACTTGATGGAGGACTGACAGAATGTGATAAAAAGAAATCAAAGAAATGGAAACTCTACTTCCTCTACACTATTTTCAGCATTATAAAAACTTGAAAGTGTCAGGCAGGACAGTTAGCCACAAGGGTTTTTAAGGTATTGCTTTCTAGGAGACCATTTCTCGTGATAGACAACCTGTATTTTAATGATGACCACTTCTAAAGGTGATCTTGCCTGTCTTGATGTCAAGCCATGTAAATTGCATATTGTGTGGCATATATGCCCAGCAAGGCAAAATGGGGGTTCGACTTTACATATTTTCTCTTCTGGAAGCACTGTTTTTATATCTAAAATTTATTTGAAAGCTTGTTTCCTCGGAGGTATAACGCAACTATCTTCGTATACCCGGGTCAGTTTTGTTTGAATCCTTCCGTTGTCATGCAGATTGTCAGCATGGTCCACAATTATGAAGAGTCCCTGATTGTAAAATAAAATAATAAAGAGAAAAATCAGTAGGAGAGTGCCTGGGGTGAATTTATAATGCATTTAAAGTGTGGAGCTGTCCATTTAACCCTTAACAATATTCATTTTCTTCACAGTGTGCAAACCTTGTCAGTAGTTTGAAAAGCTATGAATTTAAATAACCTTAAGCAGCCTGAGAAATGAATAATTTGATAGGTATATCTGGCAGATGGTTGAAATGTCTAAGTTTTTTTTTTCTTTTTCCCTGAGAATATGCTGCAGGGTTTCTGCCAAACTTAGGTTGTAAGAAAGACAAAAATCAAACAATAAATGCTCCATATTTGCAAACTACCAACATGAAGATAGCATTTAAGGAGAACAGTTTCCAGTCCCTCCTCCCTTAATCTTTTAGTGGAATGACCTGAAGAGCAAGAGCTATGTTTTTTGCTTTGTTTTTTTTTAAGATGCTTTTTTTCACTTTCTCAAATGAATATTTAATCTGACTCAGATTAAAATCAGTGCCTTGCTGGTGCCTCTCAAGTCTGTCTGTATTGTTTTGTAAAGCTTAATGCTTATTTCAATATTAATGTGGGTACTGCCAACTCCACTAACATACTTTGATTGACACCTCGTTGAAGAGACGCTAGTGAGAAACAGAACATATATTTTCTCTTCTGTCTTTTGTTGATATGTGCATATACACATCCTATCTTGTGCAAATAGCTGGAAAAAACTGCCTGAAAATAATACTGTAGACCTAGCTCAACACTCACCTCTAAAAGGATCCTTTTTTTGCAAACCAGTGTCTTTACAAAAAGGTATGGTCTGAATGTTGAGTAGATATTCCAATGACACCTGCTGCTATAAAAGAGGATCCTGTAATAATTATGATTATACATAGTTAATTTATAATTTATAATTATATTAAAACACAAAATAGTTTAAATGTCAAAAACATTTAGATGTCAAAAAATGCATGCTTTATTCAAACCTTATTATATTCTAACAATAATGAAGGTTCATAAAAGAGATAAGGTAAATCACCCCACTATTGAGAGGTATTAGAATATAGATTTTACAACTATTAAATCAGTGTCTTTTACTTCATAAAGCTACACCATATTTGTAAAAATTCATTATAAAAGATTTCCAGATTTGCAGATGAGAATGAATACAATTACCTTTACCAGTTACTTTAAAATTTTATATGATAGAATAGAAATATAACTAGGAGATTGATTTACAAATCTTTATATTTATTTTTCTTATATTAGGTAATAGTATGTCTTTGATTTGTGTTTAATGTTTCAAAAAATTGCTTTCAAATAGAATTCAAGTTCTTCCGTAATATCTGTTCATAGAGTCACAATTCTTGCCCTGGAGAAGCTTCTATTCTTCTGGCAGGGCATAAACACCTTGAGAAACTACTACATAACCATTTTCCAATTATTTCTGTATTAAGCACTATGAAAGAGTTGCAGGGTGCTTTCAGAGAGTATAATAAGGTGTCCTGACATTATTTGAGGAGAAGAATGAGAAACTTTCTCTGGAAGGTAAAAACAGAAAAAAAAAGTTAAATAAGATCCGAAGTATTAATTAGCTAAGTAAAATAAAGATGAGATTAGTGTTTGCCTGAGGGAACACCATATGCAAAGTCAAGAGAATACTTTGAGGAGGCATAGTGTCTTTGAAGAACTTAAACAAGGCAGTGAGCTGGAGCCCATATATTACAGGAAATAAAATGAAGAATTAGCATTCAGTGCAGTAGACAGAGATCAGATTATTCAGAGTCTCGAAAGGAAAGGTTAAGGATTTTGTTACTTATACTAAGAGAAGTATTTTATGCAAGAGACTGCATAAAATTTAGGCCACAATTTACTAGCCTTATTTTCTGCTCCTTTGCTTTTTGAACATTTGTTCTATCCCAACTGATCTACTCACTAACTTAAATATAGCATTTCATTCCCATCTCATTTCCATCACCACTATCATTTCCCTTGCTTAACATGAGCCACACCTCCTGCCCAATAGCTTCTATTTATAAATATAACCATGCTTACTAGTCTGCAATGTTGTAAGTACTTAGCACCCCTATACTGAAGGATACACTACTTTGAAAAGCTATGATAGCACATCCATGCTGCACTTCACCCCGGCCAGTGAGTCTTTATAAACAAGAAAAAGCCATAGTTCTTAGCAAAAGAGATACTAGGAGAAACTATGAAGAAGAGAAAGGACAGGGAATGGGTCAAGATGGAAGCCTGAGTACACAGCTTCCAAAATTCTTACATTAAGGAAATGTATTTAAAATTAATAAATGGTGCTAGAAAACAAAGAGTACTATCTGTGGGTCCAGGTGTGAGAAATTCCTAAAACATAGAAAGATGTGGATCAGATAACTATAGCCCAAAACAAGCATATGAGGATAGTTCTGCAGAGGTGGGGGCATTTCTGTGAATATACCAAACTCAGAAGAAATGGATAAATGGCATAATCAGAAGCCCTGGAGAAATGTTTATGTTGATAATTTGGAAAATAGAATTTAGAACAGCCTAAAAGTTTGGGCCCTCAAGGAGTGGGCAGGAGAAGCATTTACCTGTAAATATGGTCAGTAGTACCAAAGAAGCAGGACAGTGCCCCTAGAAACTTCCAGAAGGAATACTCCTCCCAAAATAGACCTACCAATATATCCAATATTCCAGTGTGTACCAGACATGTCCTATTTTCACCAAAGATAAGCTCCTGCAATCAAAGCCATCATGCATAGACAAATGGGAAATCCCAAATATTCTCAAACACTAAGATGAAAGACCACTTAAAAAAAAAAAAAGAATATGTAAATTTTAAAAAACAGCACTAGGTAAGAATCACCAAATATAGCAAATAGAAATATAAACACTGAAAAAAAGAGAGATAATTGCATAACTGTAAAAGACATTAATTCATGACAATGGAATATCTTAAGAGATTTGTGAAATGATAAATCTCTGTAAAAGAAACATCTGGGGACCTTGAAAATATAAATTTAAAAATAAAACTCAAGAAATGAATATTTTAAAACTAGATCAATCTGGAGAATAAATTAGTGAGGTAGAAGGATAATTTTATTTCAGGGCCTATTCTGGAAGATAGTGCAAAAGTTAAAAAAGAGAAAAGACTTAAAGGAAGTTAAGATTCTTAGTGGTTTTATTTGAATATATCAACATGCATCACACAGACTTCTAAAGCAACACAGAGAAAATAAAGTGGGGAAATAGTCAAATAAATAATAAGAACAATTTAATGAGTCTGAGAAAAAGAAAGAACAAAGAAGGAAAGGAATGAAGGAGAAAGGAAGGAAAGAAAGATAAAAGGAAGAAAAGACAAAAGAAAGGAAAAAAACAAGAAAGAAAGGCAGGAGTATAAAGGATTGAAGAAGAAAGATAGATTTAAGTCTTCAAATTGAAAATAGTTAGATCATGAAAAAGAAGCAACACATACACATATCACAGAAAATTTTAAGCATAGTAGAGAGAAGAGAGACTGGCTACACCAAAAATAAGAAGTTTGATTTCAAGATATTCATGGTAACAGTGGATTCTAGAAAACCATGAAGTTTACCACAGTTTATATTAAACCTAGAAAGTGTTATAGTCAATAAAACGTATTCTAGTAAGAACCCAAATAAAACTTTCTTTTGATATGCAAAAATGGAGATGTCTTAATCCTTATGGAAACTTTCTGAGAGAATTATTAATGTACTTGAATAAAATAAAAAACTAATTTCACATAAACCCTTCAGGGCAACTGTACCACATTAACTTCTGCTTATGCATCAATTACAAGTTACTCAATAAACTAACTAAAAAATGAAGCTCAGGTTCTTGGATAGTATATTGCACTTATCTTGGATCCAATAAACTTCTATAAGGTCCTTGACTTAGTGTTGCAAGTAGGATTCCATCAAGGGTCAAATCTTTAATAACAAAGGAATATAATCATATAATTGAAAGAATCAACAAATATAAAAGATCAATATTTGAAAAGCCTAATAAAATGGATATCCTCCTAGGAACACTGATCCACAACAATACAGAGAAGGCACAAATAATTGGGATTAATAATGAAAAAGAAGACATTATTAAAAATACTGTAGCTATTAAAGCTAGTGTAATATGATATTTTAAACAACTTATTAGCAATAACTTTTAAAATGTAGATAAAAAGATGTATTGCTAGGAAAGAAAATGACCAAAACTGACATGAAAAGATATAAAATATCTGGATAATTTTATAACTATTAAAAAAATTGTATTTGCATTTTAAAATATTTACACATGCAAAAAATAAATATTGAAGCTCAGGTGGTTTCTCTAGGAAATTCTATCATCTTTTAGGGAAAAATAATAATAAAAATACACAAACCCTTCCAGTGATGAAAAAGATAGTAAGCTACCTAATTTATGAGGCTGGCATAAACCTGGTAAAGAAATTGAAAATAAGTGACATAGCAGACACACAAAATTTACACACACACACATACATCACAAACTAAAAAGAAAATTAGCAGGAAAAAACACAGCAATATGTAAAGATATTGGTATATCATCATTAAGTTGAATTCAATCCCAGAATGCTAGGATGTTTTAACATTTAAAACTCAATTGGTATAATTCAACACACTTACTTAATGAAAGGGAAAGTATCATATAGTCGCTGTAATAAAAGCAGATAAAACAATTGTTAAAATTCAATATATTGTCATGAAAAAATACCTACAAAAATTAAGAATAAAAAGGAATTCCCTTATTATGAGTTAAAGGATACCTACAAAAAATCTATAACATATATTATATTTGATTGGAAAATATTTGAAGGCTTTCCCTTACATATAGGGAATAAATTAGGGATACTCAGTATCACTCTTCCTTTTCAACTCTAAATTTGAGGTCCTAGTCAGTGCAGTAACACAAAAACAAACAAGCAAGCAAGAAAACTAACACAGTATATAAGTATTGGAAAGAAAAAGGTAAAACTAATTTTTCACAGGTAATATGAGTAGGTATTGAATATCCGAAAGAACCTGCAAATATATTACTATAACTAATTGGTGAGCTTAACAAGTTTGCTCAAAACAATTTATTTTTACATACCACAACAAAAAGCAAGAAAATAAAATTTTATGCCAGATATAGAATGCTAACTCACAGCATTAAAAATTATCAAACACCCAATAATAAATCTAAGAGAGTATATAATATATATGTAGGCAACTATAAACATCTGATGATAAAAAGAAAATAACTAAATAAATGAAAATATATAGTATGTTATGGATGAAAAATTAATATAAGACCATCAATTCTTCTCAAACTGATCTACAGATTCTGGCTAACTCTAATAAAAACTTCAACATATAGTTGGTTGAATTTTACAAGATACACTTCCAGTTTAACTTAATTAGAGGGGGTTTAACTATGGATAAGTTGTTTGGAGGACCTACACTCTGCTCAATTTCCTGCAATCTTATTGATTGACTATGTGGTGGGGACATTATAATTCTGCGGGGAGTTCCTTTAAATTTCATATTTTTCATATAATCCAGGATAAATTTCATGCTTTGCTTCTGGCAGAAAGATTCTGGACCAAGTGTTAATGTCTTTCATTTCTCTTCCCTCTAAGTAGTCATGTCCAAACTGCTTCTAACAAGTGGAGAGGACAAAATAAGAAAAAGCAATGGACTTTGGCTCTGCTGCTTTTTCTCCTCTATCCTACTACTCTTGAAGTGATTTTGCTCTAGTTATTTTCTCTTTATTTATTTCATTCTGCTAAATCCCTGTTTATTC
>JAQZBX010043151.1:0-21768 GCA_029593785.1 Cabassous unicinctus | reverse complement strand
AAAGAACAATGCAAGGTATTGGTGGTAGGGTGATATATGGGACCCCTATATGATGTTATACATGTTTCCTTTGTAAGTTCACAACTTTTACTCTACACTTATTGTTTATGTATGTCTATGTATGAGTGATATACTTCAATAAATTTAAAAAAACCTCTATTAGAAAATGGAATACCTATTCACACCCACTCAGATGGCTGTTGTTTTTAAAAATGGAAAATACCAAGCCATCCATTACTAGAAATTACGACCATCCATTGCTAGAGCTTTCCCTTCACCCCAACCAAAAACCTTACACTCATTTTGCATTAACTCTCATTGCCCCTGACTCTCACCCCTGGGAAACTACTCTACTTTCTGTCTCTATTAATGTCCATTTTCCCTGATATGGTTACCATGGGACTTAAATTTAACATCCTAAATCTGTAACAATCTCGTTTGCTTTGCTACCAACTTAACTTCAATAGCATACATAAAGTATGCTACTATACCCCTCCATTCCCCCACCTTTATGTAGTTACTATCACAACTTACTTATTTATACATTTATACATTATAAGTCCAAATGACTTATCATTACACTTTATGCATTTGCCTTTTAAAGCCTGTAGGAAGTAAAGAGTGGACTTATAAATTTTAAAAATACAATATTACTGGTGTTTGTATTTACAAATGTCATTATTTTTACTGGAGATCTTCATTTCTTTATGTGGCTTTGTTCAATTTTCTATTGTCCTTTCCTTTAAACCTAAAGAACTCCTTTTAGCATCTTTTGAAGGGTAAGTCTCATGGTGACAAACTCCCTTAGCTTTTGTTTTCTTGAGAATGCTTTAATCCACCCTTCCCACTCATTTTTGAAAGACAGTTTTGCAGTCTTTGGTTGGCAGTTTTTTTATTTCAGCACTTTAAATATGTTATTCCAGTGCCTTCTTGCCTCCGTGGTTTCTGATGAGAAATTGGCACTTAATCTTATTGGGGCTCCCTTGTACCTGACATGCTGCTTTTCTCTTGCAGCTTTCAGAATTCTCTATCTTTGGCATTTGACAATTTGATTATTAATATGTTGCCATGTAGTTCTATTTGGCTTTATCCTATTTGGAGTTTGTGGAGTGCCCTAGATGTGTATACTCATGTCTTTCATTAAATTTGCAGTTTTCGGCCATTATTTCTTTGATTATTCAGTCTCCCCTTTCTTCTGGGACTGTTCTTCTAGGACTCTCACAATGGATATATTGGTATGCTTGAGGGTGTCCCATAGGTTCCTCAGGATCAGTTCATTTCTTCTTTCTGCGCCTCAGAGTTGATGATTTCAATTGTCTTATGTTCAAATTCACTGATTCTCTCTTCTGCCAGCTCCAATGCTGTTGAACCTCTATAGGGAGATTTTAATTTCTGTTACTGTGGTCTTTAGCTAAACCATTTACATTCCCATCAGCAATGTACAAGGGGTCCAATTTCTTCACATCCTTGCCATATAAACTCTTTTTAATAAATTATTTTATAACTTTACCTCAAAGTTATTATCAATTTTACTTTACAGGAAAAAATAACTGAATGAGAATTAAACAATTTATGTAAACCTCCAAATTTACAATTTTCTTTTGTCAATATGAATCTCTAATAATATGAACTAGTTACCAGTATATACATATTATTTGACATTCTTTACATTAGCTGCTATTTCATAGAGTAGATATGTTTTTCCAACATGCTGTGTATAGTAGTCAGTTTACCCATTTCTCCATTGAAGCTATTTCTAACTTCAGCACAATAAGTCATTGGTCATTATAAGCATCTCGAAACAAACTACATTTTGGTGGGATTTAAATCTTTAATTTACGGGGTACTCTTGTATCCAGATTTGTTAAGATGGATGTCATAATTTAATTTTATGTTTCTTGTTAGAAACTGGTAAAACCGTAACAGCTCAGCCATAATGCATTCTTATCTAATTTTTGCTGACTTAGCCAAGTATATATATTTACTATGAAAGTACCTTTAAACTGTTTTGCTTTCTTTAGTTGGCAGAGAAACAGTGGACTTTTCACATACTGATTTTCTGTTTGCTTGTATGTTTCTGTCAATTCCATTCAAATTAAGGGGTGTTTATTCCTCTATACTCCAGATATTGTATCAGATGTAACTAATGAGATATAGGTAAAACCATATCCCTGTCCTCAAGGAATTTATATCTAATGTAGAGAGAAAGAAATATTCAAATAACTAGAATAACAGTTAAACGAAGGTAAGTATCAAGAAAACTACAAAGTATTACAGAGAATACAAAGGGAGAAAATAATCCCTGGATGGATAGTTCAAGAAATGGTTCCGGGAAAAGAGTACTTGAGAGTACTCTTAGAGAACAGATAACAGTTTCTCAAATGCAGAAGAGAGGAAAGGAAGGGAAATAAAAATTTGGTGATGTAAAAGTAAAACCATAGAATAACGAGGTACATATTAAGGGAAGAGTGATAATTCCAGGTTCACTGCACCTTACATGCTGGCAAATTTGGGTAGCCTTAAATGCCAAGATATGAACGTTTATCTTCAGAACATCATCATCCACATTGGGTTAGTAAAAACATTTGTACAGACTTAATAGTTTCCTTTCTAGGAGGTGAAATTAGCAACAAAGCAATAGAGGTGAGTTACAAAAACATTACAGTTGCCCAAATGAGAAGTGAGAGGGCTTCAACTAGGTGACAGAAATTACTGGGAATAGAAAAGAAGAATCACTTATAGAGATACTAAAGAGATGAATTTAATAGATTTGACAACTGGCTGGATATAGGAATAAAAAGGAATCAAATTAGAATTCAAAGTCTAGATAACCAGGAAAGTATGGATCAATTAATGAAAGCAAGCAGAAAGCAAGGAAGAAGTACAGGCCAAGGGACAATAATTCTTTTTCAGAAATTGGCTTCAGGTGCTGCCAGGACACCCAGGTGGAAACGTCTAAAATACAGATGGAAATTGGGAGTCTGAGCCAGAAATGAAAACATAAATTTGTGGGTCATCTGACTATTTGTCTTCTTGTACAAAATATAAAAAAACTCCACAGTACCAACTTTTTCTGTTTGCATAAACCTTGAACTATTTTAGATGGCATGGGTTTATTATGTTAAACTTTGATAATTAAATTAGAAAGAAAGAAAGAACAAAGATTAGAGGAGAAATATATGAAATTGAGAACAACAACAACAAAAAGAAAATCAACAAAACCAATATTTATTGAAAAAAATCAATAAAATCGGCAAACCCTTAGCAAGACTATCAGGAATGAAAGTGGGGACATTATGACTGACCCCACAGAAATAAAAAGGATCATAAGAGGATATTATGAGAAACCGTATGCCAAATTAGACAACGCAGATGAAAGGGACAAATTCCTAGACATGCACCAACAAGCTACATTGATTCTACAGGAAATACAGGAACTCAACAAATCAATCACAAGTAAAGAGATTGAATCACTTATCAAAAATCTTCCAACAAAGAAAAGTCCAGGCTTCACAGATGAATTCTACCAAACACTGAGAAGAATTAATACCAATCCTGTTTAAACTCGTCCAAAAAATTGAAAAGGAGGGAATATTACCCAACACATTTTATGAAGCCAACATCACCCTAATACCAAAGCCAGATAAAGATACTACAAGAAATGAAAATTACAGACCAATGTCTCTAATGAACAAAAAAGCAAAAATTCTCAATAAATTCCTTGCAAATCAAATCCAACAGCATATTAAAAGAATTACATACCACTGACCAAGTGGGTTTTACTCTTGATATGCAAAAGGGTGGTTCAACATAATAAAATCAATTAAAGTAAGGCACCACACCACATTAACAAATCAAAGGGAAAAAAACCCAAATGATCATCTCAATTGATGCACAAAAGATATTTGACAAAAGCCAGCATCCTTTCTTGATAAAAACACTTCAAAAGATAGGTATAGAAGGAAAGTTCCTCAACATAATAAAAGGCATATATGAAAATCCCACAGCAAATATCGAACTCAATGGGGAGAGGTTTAAAGCTTTCCCTCTAAGATCAGGAACAAGACAAGGAAACCACTGTGACCACTGTTATTCAACATTGTGCCATAAGTTCTAGCTAGAGCAATTAGGCAAGAAAAAGAAATAAAAGGCATCCATTTTGAAAAGAGGAAGTAAAACTCTCACTATTCACAGATAATATGACCCCATATTTAGAAAATCCCAAAATAGCTACAATAAAGCTATTAAAGCTAATAAAAGAGTACAGCAAAGTGGCAGGATACAAGATCAACACACAAAAATCTTCAGCGTTTCTATACGCTAGTAATGAGCAAGCTGAGAAGGAAATCAAGAAAAAAAAATTCCATTTATAATAGCAACAAAAAGACCCAAATATCTAGGAATTAATTTAACCAGGAATGTAAAGGATCTGTATTCAGAAAACTAAAGAACACTGCTAAAAGAAATCAAAGAAGATCTAAACAAATGGAAGGACATTCCATGTTCATGGATTGGAAGACTAAACATTATGAAGATGTCAATTCTACCCAAATTAATATACAGATTCAATGCAATACCAGTCAAAATTCCAACAGCCAACTTTACAGAAATAGAAAAGTCAATTACCAGATTTATTTGGAAAGGAAATGGGTCCTGAATAGCCAAAAACATCCTAAAAAAGAAGAGCAAAGTCGGAGGACTCACACATCCTGATCCTGAAGTGTATTATAAAGCTACAGTGGTCAAAACAGCACAGCATTGGCATAACATAGACACACTGATCAATGGAATCAAATTAAGTGTTCAGAAATAGACCTTCACCTCTATGGTCAACTGATTTTTGATAAACCTACAAAGCCCACTTTCCTGGGACAGAATAGTCTCTTCAACCAATGGTGCTAGGAGAACTGGATATCCATAACCAAAGGAATGAAAGAGGGCCCCTATCATACTCCCTATATAAGAATCAACTCAAAATGCATCAAAAACCATAAAAGCCAGGACCATAAAACACCTAGAAGATAATAAGGGGAAACATCTGCAAGACCTTGTAGTAGGTGGGGGTCTCTTAAACCTTATACCCAAAGCACAAACAACAAAAGAAAAATAGATAAATGGGACCTTATCAAAATTAAACACTTCTGCACCTCAAAGGACTTTGTGAAGAGGGTAAAAAGGCAGCCTATTCAATGGGAGAAGATATTTAGAAACCACACATCTGACAAGGGTCTAATATCCATGATATATATGAGATCCTACAACTCAACAATAAAAATTCAAAATGACCCAATTTAAAAATAGGCAACAGATCTAAATAGATATCTTTCTAAAGAAGAAATACAAATGGCAGAAAAATGTATGAAACAATGTTCAACACCAAATGGCTATTAGGGAAATAAAAATCAAAGCTAAAATGAGCTATCATTTCACACCTACTAGAATGGCAACTATTAACAAAACAGAAAACTACAAGTGTTGGAGAGGATGTGGAAAGATAGGAAAGCTTATTCACTGTTGGTGGGAACGCAGACTGGTACAGCCATTGTGGAAGACTGCTTGGCAGTTTCTAAGGAAGTTAAATATAGATTTACCAGGTGATCCAGCAATACCAATACTAGGTATATACCCAGAAGAACTGAGAGCAGTGACACAAACAGACATCTGCACACCGATGTTCACTGCGACATTATTCACAATTGCCAAAAGATGGAAACAACCCAGGTGTCCATCAAATGATGAATGGATAAACAAACTGTGGTATATACACATAATAGAGTATTATTCAGCTGTAAGAAGAAATGAAGTCGTGAAGCACATATGACAACATGAATGAACCTGGAGGACATTACGCTGAGTGAAGCAAGCCAGGCACAAAAGGTCAAATATTGTATGACTTCACTATTATGAGCTAAATATAATGTGCAAACTCATGGAGGTAATAGCTAGAATATAAGTTACCAGAGAACAGAATGTAGTTAGAGAATGAAAATCTGAGGTTTAATCTGAGGTTTAATATGGGTATGATAGTGGTTTGTTGTTGTTTTTCTTCTTTTTTTTGGAGTAATGAAAATGCTCTAATATTGATTGAAGTGATGAATGCACATCTCGGTGATTATACCAAATGCCACTGCTTATACACTTTAGATAAAATAATAGAGTGAGTTGGGGGGGAAATACGCCAAATGTAATATATGGACTATAGTTAATATAATACTTTGACGATGCTCTTTCATAATTTGTTACAAATGTTTCACAACAATGCAAGGTGCTTGTGCTGGGTTGATGGATGGGAGCCCTGATGATGTCATGCATATTTGTTTTTTAAGTTCACAACATTTATTATACACTTATTTTTTATGTATGTTCATGTATGAATGATATACTTCAATAAATTGTTTTTAAAATGAAAACAATTACAAAATAACACAGTGAACCCTGCTGTAGATGATGGACTCTGGTTAATAGTACAAATATGACAGTGTTCTTTCATGAATTGTAACTAATATACAATACTGTTACAAGGTGTTAATAGGGTGGGTATTTGGAAAAAAAACACCTAATATAACCTATGTTATATTATTAGGTGTATATATTGTTAACAGTAATATATTTTTTTATTGTGAGTAAAAATCAAATTTTTCACAATACAAACCAATATTTGTAAAATGATATATTATATGCATATACGTGCATTTGCTTACATAAATGTTAATTGTTCTTTTACATATATTTTAAAAGATGCTTAGATTGCATAAATGTTACACAAAAATTACAGGGATTCCCATGTTCCCCACCTCCCACACCTCCCATAACATCCCACCTAAACATCTTTCATTAATGTGGCACATCACCTGCAATGGCTATACACATCCCGGGGCTTCGCCACTAAGCATGGACCATAGTTCACACTGGAGACCACACTCTCTCCCACACCATTCTGTATGGTATATGCTGATGTAAACACAGTAATATTTTAATATTCTTTCATCAATTACAATAAAGGTAACACACTAATGCAAAGTGTCAATAATAGGGGGTATTTGAGAATGTTGTATTTTTTACATGTCTTTTATGAAAACCTACACCTCTTCTGATTTAAAAAAAATACACTAATTTCAAAAAACATTAAGCTAAGTGAAAGAAACCAGCAAAAAATATTACATAATGTATCATCCCATTTATATAAAATATAATAAATTAACAGAGTTGGAATTAGATTAGTGGCTATGTAGGGGTGGGGAAGGGTAGAGGGATTAGAGAGGTGACTGCTAAGGGGTATGGGGTTTTATTTTTGGACTAACGAAAATCTTCTAAAATTGACTGTGGTGATGAATGCTCAACTTTGTTGTTACATAAAAAGCCATTAATTGTACATATCTGGTGGACTGTAAGGTATGTGAAAATATCTCAATAAAACTACCTTTATAAAAAAAAATACAAACTACAAAAGAACTGTCTTTAGCTTTAATAGCATTTTAAGGATCAATGAAACTGAAGAACTGTGTATTTTATGTTAATTTTAAGGACAAATTAATCATGAAGAAGCTGAAACCTGAATTTACATATATCTGAACTCACTCAAAATACAACTATTAAATACGGTCACAGAAAAAAAAAAAACATTTTCTTGAATACTGGTTTTAAGAATTCAAAATGCAACACTGGGATGTTGTGAGGAGTCAGAATTCTATCACTGACTCTGTCACACTCTAAACTCTGAACAATTTTAAAAGAACTTTAAAGTCAAGCTTATGTGTTATAAAATATATTTTAATCAGCAAAATCCAAATAATTCCTGATTAAGATAAGGCCTATCCCGTATTTCCCATTTTTGTTTTTCATGCTTCTATTTCTCCTTCCATTTATCCTACTTGTCTCTATTCTGTCCTTACAGTGACAAAGCATGGAAAAACAGATCTGTTTCCAGACTCTTGCCTTTAACTGATCCTATTGGTTCCCTGCTTCATAATCTTCAGAGTTTCTCTGTTTACAGTTGAGTATACAGTGGATATTTATTCTCTAAGCAGCAACTCCCCAGTCATCCATAAGTCAATCATAACCATAGAACCATAGCACTGCACTCTATATTGAGTGATTATATTGTCTTTATCAAAACTTAAAAGAGACAAAGTTCTGATAATGGGTAGTTTGGACGGTAGCATAACACTGGAAATGTAGTTAGCTCCACTGAATTATACACTGAAAAATGACTAAAATGGCAATATTTTGGTGATGTACTTGTTTCCACAATAAAAACATCTGTTTTCAAAAAAAAAAAAAAAAAAAAAAAAAAAAAACTTAAAAGAGCCTAAACAGTACACTTAAAATTTATGTATTTCTCTGTAAGTTTTACCTAAAGAAAAAAGTACTGTAGACAAATGTTGAGCTTAGTTAATGATATGCATGCTAAGGTGAAATATTCTGATACCTGCAACTTAAATCTGAAATGCATTAAAATAGATTGACTGGATGGCAAGGTAGATATATAATAAAAACATAACTAAAATGGTAACCACTGTGGAATCTTGGTTGTGGGTTTATGAATATACAATGTACAATTCTTTTGACTTTTCTGTAAATTTGAAAATTTTCAGAATAAAATGTTGGAGGGGTAATTAATATTAAAGTTCTATATTGTGAGGAGCTAAAAGAAAAAGGGAATAGAATGAAAAATTCAAATGTAGTAAACAGAATGAAAAATAACGGAAAATAATGGTGTTAGATTTTAAACCAATGTTCCAAAAACAAACAAAAACAATCCTTTTTCCTGTTATATTTTTTGTTCTTGTATATGTATGCATGTGTGTGTTTAACCAAACTAAGTCTAAGGAAAAGATCTAAAATCCAAGGACTTATAGTAGCACAGTATATTGAGAGCAGGTAGACTGCGAGTCATTCAAAGTCACTCAATGACACTGAGTGAACATATTTAAACTTTAAAGTCTCTACCTTAGGAAATAATCCTCTTCATAGAGTTATTTATGAATACTAAATGAAATTTAAAAACACCATAATGCTACAAATTGAGTCCAAAAATTTCAACAGAGTAAAACATGCTTGTCTCATTACTATTATCTTTAGGTCAGAAATGTTTAGACAAACATTGACATTTAAACCCAGCTCTTGGCTCATTTACATGATTTAATTCCATACAGAGCTACATATTATCAGAAGTCTAAAATTCTCTCAAAAATAACAGAAGAGGTAAAGCTAATCAGGGGCACTGAAATCCTCTTGATCTAAACTATAAACTAGTTGCTGCCTAAGGCTGCTGTCCAACTGTCCTCCTTAAACTTCCTAAGGAATTTGTTTTTCTAAAAAACTATTTCACCTAGTTTTCAAATACATAGGTATGAAATTGTCTGCTGTATTCTCTTGTGAATTTTTAAATCTCTATAGTATTTGACCCTCCTTTTCAATCCCAATACTGCTTAATTTTGCTTTTCTGCCTTTTCACTTCATCTATGTTACTGGACATTGCATTTTATTGTCTAAGAACCGTCTCTTGGATAATTGAGCATTTAAAGGGAGTACAGCATAAGGGCTATGAACAGGGGTTCTAGAATGACTTCCTCTACTAAAGAGCTGGGGGCCTTGAGCAAGTCAGTTAAACTCCATGTGCCTCAGTTGCTTAATCTATTAAAAGCTGATAACAATTGTACTTACCTCATAAAGTTGTTCTGAGAATTAAATGTATTAACACATTTTATTACATTTAAAACTGTCCCTGACATAAGTGTTCAATAAAAATAAAATATTATTTGGATTTTGCTTTTTATTTCTCCTTTTATTTTTTATTATTTCTTTCCTTCAATGTTCATTGAATTTATTCTATTTCTTGCTTGCACTGAAATGCTTTGAGTTTTTTTTAGTTGAACGTTTAACATTTCTTTTCAGCATTTAAGTACATTTAAATGAATTTAAGTCTATAGATTTTCATTTAGTATCAGTTTAACTGCTATATCCTATATGTTTTGATACATGGTTCTACTGTTTTATGCAATACTAAATGTTTTCTAATTTTCACAATTTTTTCTTTTAACTCATTGGCTATCCAGAAATTTCATTTTAAGTCTTTAAGTGTACAGGATTTTAATGACTACTTTTAACTGATGATTTGTAATTTATTTATTTCCATTGTGGTCAGAATGAGGTCTGCATTATATTGTTCTTTAGAATTTGTTGAAAGTGCCTTTGTGCTAGTAAGTGGCCAGTCTCATAGTTTTATGTGCCTGAAAATAATGTACAGTCTAGTTAGAGGGTGCAGCATTCTTTGTAGATCTATGGATAGTTCTACTTGATCAAACTTATTTACTTTTATAGATCAAATCTTTTATAGTCTTATTATTTTTTGGGTTGCTTGATCTATCCAGTTCTAAAAGGTATAGTAAAAATACCATACTTGGCTATTTTTTTGGTTTCTTTGTGATTCTGTAAGACTTGTTTTATTTATTTCAAGCTATGCTTTTAGGTTCTTATTTGTAAACTTAAAAGTTTAAGTAGGTGATGCAGTAACTGTTCCCAGAGAGCTTGGGACTATCCTAGGACCCTGGTTCTAATACCCTCATGAGCTGTTTTGGCTTTCACTCAACTCTATCTTCATTTCTGGCACCTAGGAATTTCACATTTTGCAATTTCAAGGTTTTTTTAAGAATAAAATATTTAGTTATGTTTTATTCAGCATTTCTAAGTGCTTGGTATAGGGTGGGTCTTCTTCTGCCATGTTGGCCAGAAAGGCTATTATGATTTTAGAACTGTAAGCTAGCTAAGGAAAGTAGATGCAGAGATTAAAATTAGAATTTCATAGAACAAATTTGTGTTTAAAGTCTACATGCACAACAAGCTGAGCCTCCTTTCTCAGTTCAAAATTTAGGTACTTGATAATAGAATGATCAAAAATCAATTAGAGACTAAAGGAACAGCGTTTTAAGGGCTAGGATTCTGAACAATCACAAAATTAGGCAGTCTACCATATGATGGAAAACAAGATTTTTTATACTTGCATATCATATAAAAGCACCCAACCTTGCTGGTAGTCCTAATATGAATTGACATTAATGAAACTGATAACAAAAAAAAACACATTATGCCATACCCAAAAACCAAGTTATAAGTAAAACTTCATGACCAAAATCTGTCCATGGACATCTCATGGACATGATTCAAAACCAGAAGACACTATTATAAGAGGGTGATGAAATGTCTAAAAAATCATGCCTAGAAATTTCCCAAGATGAAACAATACTCACTTCCTTAAGCTGCAAGCATTAATGATGTTATTGAATTGGTAGCTGAGAAACAGCTACAGTTATAGATAACATAATTTATTTGGTTTCATCTCCCTGGCCCAGAACCAAGGAGATTGTGCATGTAAGAGTTAACATAACAGGTCTGAGACTGCTATCCTTAGAAAGACCTGCTTGGACAGTTGGCTAGCTGGCTTTTGGGAACTTAGCTGGTAAGCATTCCCCTACACTGATATGAAACTTTCAGGAAATGGTTATGTGCTAGGCAGAGGGTGCCTATGTGACCAGCCCACAATGAAAACCCTGGGCACTGAGTTTCTAAGGAGCTTCCCTGGTAGAGAACATTTCACACATGTTGTCACAACTCAATGCTGGGGGGAGTTAAGGGCATCTTGTGTGACTCCACTGGGAGAGGACTCTTAGAAGTTTGCTCCTGGTTTACTCTAAATTTCATCCCATGCACCTTTTCCTTTTACTGATTTTGCTTTGTATCCTTTCACTGCAATAAATGTTAGCCATGAATATGACAATATACCAAGGCCTGTGGGTCCTTCCGGTGAATCATCAAACCTAGAGTAGTCCTGGGGACCCCAGACACACAGATAACAAGGCCCTTATTTGTAAGAGTAGCTGAGGAAACACAGGTATCCAATTAAACAGGATTCAATCTATCCTTTAGGCATAAAATTGACAGGGGGTGTGGCAAGCCTGTACTGAAATGAACTGTATTGTGTTGACTTGGAGGAGGGGAATCATTTTAAAAAGTTAAGGTGTATTGGGAAGCAGATGTGGCTCAAGCAGTTGGGCACCTGACTACCACATGGGAGGTCCCAGGTTTGGTTCCCAGTGCCTCCTAAAGAAGACAAGCAAGACAATGAGCTGACATGATGGGCTGGCACGGCAAGATGATGCAAAGAGATGATGCAATGAGGTGATGCAACAAGAGACACAACAAGCAGGGAGCAGATGTGGCTCAAGGGATTGGGCAGCTCCCTCCCACATGGGGGGTGGTCCCAGGTTTGGTTCCCGGTGTCTCCTTAAGAAAGAAAAAAAAGAAACAAGCAGACACAGAGAGCACACAATGAACAGACAGAGAGAGCAGACAGCAAGCACAAACAAAGGGGGGGGGGAGATAATAAATAATATAAATCTTTAAAAAAAAAAAAAGGTGTATGAACTCTTCAAAAGATGCCAAGGTTAATCAATACCTGAATAATTCTAATTAGGTAGCTACCATAAATCCATTTAAAAGAACAGGTCACAAAATGGAGTTTTCTTCTACTTCTATTTCTGAGTTGACTATATATTGTCATCATTTCTCCTTTCCTAACCCTCTCTCAACTTCTCCTCTTTGTGGATTGCCTCAGAAGAGGACATGGTAAAGGAAAGAAGATTATGAGTTTCAAGAGTCAAAAGGCTGCTTGCCCCAAATTGGGACAGACTTCTTAATTCAGAATAATAATTTTTAAAAAAAGGACAAAATTATATCCATGATTCACGACTTTCCTCTTTATTCTCTTTCCAGAGTCACAGGATTAACCTGTCATCAGTACAATAAACAACTGTTAGTACTTGAAGATAACTGTATCCTTTTACCTAGAGCAGTTCATAGCATCAGTTTTACAATTAAAGTTTTAACATCAGGATCTGGTGAGTTCCAGCCATTTCATTCTTCAGTACCTTGTAAGGTACTTTACATAAATTTAATCCATGCAAAAGCCCTCCAAATTGGATCATATTATCAGTTTACAAATGTGAAATGTGAAGTTCAGAGTTACTAGGTGACCCCCCAGGTAAGAAGCAGAACTTTCCCCACCTCAAAGCCCATGCTCCTTTTACTTCATCATGTTGCCTCTCAGATGGAGAATTTTCCCTCAGGAATGTTTTTTTTAGTTTAGTTTTATTTTTTTTACTTTTAGAAAGGCATTAACAGGGTTGGTTGTAAACATACAGACTTGATTAAACAAGCATTAGAGATTTTTTAAAAAGTAGTTAATCCCACCTCTTTCCCTCCACCCCTCAAAATATTAGGTAATTTTGCTTCTTAGTAGCAAAAGGGAAGAAGCAGAAAAATACTCCCTTTTCTTCACAGTATTGTCAAGGCTGGTCCTCTGACAATAAAAGAAAAAACCTGGCTGGAGATTGGGGCACGGGCCTTCCCTAACAGATGGCACAGAATGGATGGACATATATAAAGAGGCTAAAACCCGTCTTACAAGCTCCCCAGGCCCTATACAAATGACTCTTCTCTAACAGGGCTGTTCCTTCAATCTTTGAAGAAACTAGAGTCTAAATTTTATGATTCAGAGTCCTGACTTTTAGCATTTCCTATGGCTACGAGTCCATTCACTGAAGATACATAAATATGATTATATAAATACTCATACTAAAATACATGTAAATATGTATGTATACATGTGTATGTGGGGGGCTAAGAGGAACACATTTTAATTTTAATAAAAATTTAACACAGAGATGAAGCAGGAATTACTAAAATTTGATTACATTAAATTGCCACTAATGCAGACCATATGATCAAATTGCACTAGTTTACTTTATTTTGGATGCTGAATTAAGGCAAAATCATGACAATACACAGAGGAAGAACAAGCACCCTTTAATAACCATAAGCAGAGTTAAAAATTGTTCCTTATTTTACCTCTATTCCTTTCCTCCTCTAAAAGCAGAATGGAAAAAGCTAAAGCAAAAGGTTATTTGAATAAGATTTTTTTCAGTAATAAAAAAAATAATTTCAAAATTCTTACCATCATGAATTTCATAAGCCAAACTAGTGATCTTCTGGGTAATTATCATCATTGGGCTGTGACAAAGTAAAAAATAAATATTTTAAAAGAAGAAATTTGAAACAATTATTTATGAAATATGAAAACTTTTATTCTGCTGATCTGACTAAAAATTCCTGAAGTTTTTAACGTAAGAAGGACCTCCAGGGGATATCAAAAAGATAACTCAGGTGCTACTGTGTTTGGGAAGGTATAGTAGGTAGGGCCTTCCTCCTTCCTCTAAAAAGGAAAAAGAAAAAATGTTCTATCCCTAAAAGAAATCTGTAAGCTAGTCATCTAGTCCAAACGCCTCCTTTTATGCATTATAAAAAATGAGGCCCAGAGGTTATGAGACCACACACACAGGGTATTAGAAATAGACCCTGGTCTCCTACTTTTGGTAGTACTTTCTTCAATATGTGATCATGCTGATTTTTACCTCAGGGCTGGAATTCAAGGTGAATGAGTGGCTTGGGAAAAGGGGAATGGGTAGAAAATTAATGGAGTTTGGGAGAGAACTGTGAGAAGTGGGGAAAAAAAAACAAAAAAAAAACACACACACACAATGAGAGAAATAGAGGAAAAAGAAAAAAGATTTCCATTTCTCCATTCTAAGAGCTAGGGTTAGAGCTGGCTGGGTCATGCTCAGGGCCCCAGTTGAAGAGACTAAATAAAGCACATAATCAAGACATATTTTTAAAGAAAAGGACTTTAAGTCACGTTGACTAGTAAGAAATGGCAATTTCTCCCTTATTTTCTAATCTCTAATTGAATGGAGTACTTAGAAAGAAAAAAAGAATACTTCCTCATAAGAAAACCACCAGGATGCATTTTTATCCTTTAACTAATACATTGCTTATAGACATTAGCATAAAAAACAATAAACCTTAAGTTATTTAATTTTTAAATTACAGTAAAACCAGGGAAACCGTATTTTGCCTGAAAGGCAGAAGGTGACCTCCATATGCCAGGAGCATCAAGACATCTCACTACAGCGTGGGGCATGCAAAAGCATCCCCACTACACAGATGAAGAAATGGATTCAGAACGGTCAGTCACTCAGCCAGGGACCAGGCAGGCCAGAGGTTCAAATCCCGATTTGTCTAGTTCGAATCCTGTGCTCTTCCACAAACCCACACTGCTCAGAGAATGAGATTAATTAGTGGCAACTACTGCCTTTGACAAAATATCAGTAACTTTAAACATATAAAGAAATGTCAAGATATGACATCAAAGGTTCTTTTTAACATTCCCATCACTGGAAATTATATTCACAGATCTCGGTCCTTTAAGATCTGCTTATTTCCTCACCTAACAGGCAAGATCTCATAACTGTTGTCAGATGATGACTGTTCTTAAACTAGAAGTACTTAAGGGATCCTTTGAGGATTATAAAAATGTCCTATAACTTGCATTTCCCTGGGGAAAAGAATAGTTTTTCTGACCCTGCCTCACAAATTCTAATTCTCTTCACAGATTAGTTTACCAATGAATTATAAAATCCCCTTCAGTTCTAAATTCTAATTCCCATATCACCTTAAAACATAATAGAAACCACTGATAAAATAATGATTAAATTTATTTTATGAACTCAGTGACGTAACTGAGCTGTTAAGTATATATTATGAGATGTTTAAAAAATCCAAATATGTGCTTTTTGACTGTGTGTCCATATTGTGCCCTCACTAGTACCCCTCAACCCCCATGCAATTTCTACTTTATCAGGTGCCAAGGATGTAGGGTCTCTTATAAAAGTGAGCTGGGCTGGGACAGTGAATGGTGTGTAGTTGCATTTTTTATCCCTAGAATGATGTTAGGTAGTCAGATCAATAACTGGCTATAAATAGGAAATGGGATCTGTTTAGAAGAAATGAGAATTAATTTTCAAGAGGGGAGGACAGGAGCAGGGATGATTGGGAGAAGCCTTAGAACAGCAGAGGAGAAATGAAAAGTCAAAATTGATCTGTAGCTTTGCCTAAGACCATGGAGGTAGCTGATAAGCCACAGAAAATTACTACCATATATATTAATATATATTTGAGTTTAAATATCAGGTCATATTTAGAAGACTGCTAGTTTTAACTTTCTTATCTTGTGCAGACCTAAACTAAAAAGGAGAGAGTAAGAAAGGGAGATAAACACTAATCCATTCAACACTGGGGTTGTATATAATGTAATTACATGACGTATATCCCTGTGAATATCATGTAATTCCTCTCTACCCAATTTTTGTGCCTGGAAGGCATAGTCTAGAGGTAGGCAGTCTAGGACTGGTACAGATGCTCGAGGAACCAGATTCCTTTGTGGTTCTTATGCCCCTCCATCATGGTGTCCATCTTCCAGGCAAGAAAAGAGGGTTGGGTAAGGGGCAAATGGTGCATAACAGCTGAGTCTGCCCCCTTTCAAGGGCTTTCCTGAAAACTCCACCTAGAACCTTTGGCTTATAGCTCTTGGAAGTCAAGTGCAATGGTCCTTCACTTTCCAAATTTATTTGGTTCCTAAATTCAGATAAGTATTCAGATAGCAGTTTCAGATGGTTACTATATTACCTGAATGTGTTTGGTTCCCGGGATTCGACTTGCAAATAGACTGTGTTGGATCCGAACAGAAACCTCTATTTTTAACAGGGCACGTTGGCCTATAACAAAATCAGGGCTCTGTTTTTACCAATGAAAGGCAGAACGCATACTGGGTAGGCATTTAGTACTATATTCCAGAACTGATCTATGCTGAAGGCCTATTACAACTGTGTCACTGGTAATTGCACTTGAATTTTTTAAAAGTTGAAGCCACAGAAAACTGTAGAATCACAACTGATTTTTAAAAATTCTATTGGAGTTGTAATAAGCATGTGAGTAGGTCTGCCAAGAACAGTTCCTGCTATATGAAATACACATATAAATCAAGCACACCTATAAAATATAGAGAATTTCAATAGTGGATATATTTTTAATACACTTAATCCTGCAAATAGAAGTACAAACCAACCTACAATTCTGCCAGTTTTCCCCAACAGATGGACAATTAGGTTTTGAACAGTTTTCAGTCATAAAATATACATCCACATTTATTTTTAATTATTTAATACTTAAGTCTTCTTTAATGAATGGCCTTTGAAAATATTCTTAAAACTAATAATACAAAAATTTCATATGATTTTATAGGGATATATTAATTTATCACTGGCTCTCCTACTAACAGGAGCACTGACAAAAGAAATATAACTGGCATAAGGTGAGTTATTCAAGAAATACAACTTCAATTAACTTTCTATTTAGATTCAGTCTAACTCCAAAATAATTTACTATCTTACTTTTATAGTTCTAGTACTCTCTTGAAATAACTCTCTCTTTAGTCAAGCAAATTTTAAAATTTTAGTACAGAAAAGTTTGGCAATATGGAAAATATAAAAAAGAATCACTTTTTGTAAAAGGTAAATGTATTATCTCTATGTACAATTAGAGTATGTAAAACCATTTCAAGCACTGTGATGTGTTCTAATACTGACTTTTCGTGTGATATTCATTTTCACTTACCTTTTTTTCTCTTTCTTTGCCAGAGTTCACATTTAATTTTTGTATAGATTTTTGGGCATAGATTTGCATGATTTTTACAAAGATTCTATCTATTGTAAAACAGTCCTATTTCATAGTCAATTTACCAAATAGTCTGACTTGTTCAGTTTTACTTAAAACTATGCTGATGGAGTATTATTTAAAGGAAAACAAAGAGCCCCAGACTTCAAATCACAGCTGAAATGCTATTTTAACCAAAATTCTTATTTGCGAGCTAATATCCAGTCTGATTTTGACAACAATTTATACTAGTTAAAAAAACTCATAGTAGACTGGGTGGCAAATCTTACTATGTTCAACTATTTCACGATGACTAAAATTTTCCCCCCATTTATTCTTAGCCACAGTTCAATAAATGCTTTTGGAGCAAGAATAATCTTTACTAAAACATAAATGTGATCATGTTACTCCCTTGCTTGTGCTCCTTCAATACCTCCCCAGTGCCCTTAGAGTACTCTTTCTAAAGCCTGGAAAGGCTCTGCATAATCTGGCCCCTACCCATCTCCCCAATCTCACACTATATGACTTGCCCTCTCACCCACTAGACACCAGCCACCCAGTTTTGCCTTTGTTCTTTGAATTCAAATTCTTTCACTACCCAGACTCCTTGCAAATGTTGTTCCCTCCACTTAGACTGCTCTTCCTGGAACTGCTTGGCAAGGATAGCTCCTTCTTCTTCAAAGTCACTATGCACATGAGACCACTGGATAACTCTATCTCATCACTCCCCACTTCCTAAACGCACGCATGCCTGCACATACATACGCACACGTGCACGCGCACACACACACACCCTTCCTTTAATTTCAGTTTCTTGTTTGTATCCTTCAAGGTATTTTTCACATTTGTAATCATTTTATTTGTTAAATTACAGTGGTTGTTTTAAAACCTGTCTTTCCTTTTTAGAAAGTCCGTGAAGCGAGAAAACAGTCTTGTTCACCACTAATTCCCCAGCATGTAGCACAGTGCCTGGCACAAAATATGTGCTAAAAGCAAGTATTTTTTAAAATACCAAATAAATAGACTCTTCCAAGTGTCCAGTCAAGATCTATTACTGCTTCTGTAGGTTGATTCTACACATACCCATCTGCCCATTCTCATCTGAGCCTGAAAGCAATTACCATACCATATTGTAATCATATGTTTACTTTTCGGTCACCACGAAAAATCATGAGCTACTTAACTTAACAGCAGGAACATTGCTTTGTTTATCTCTGTACCTTCAGCATCTGGCACATAATACAGACATAACTCATTTTAGTTTGCTTCACTTTATTGCACTTCACAGATACTGTGTTTTTACAAATGGAAGGCTTGTAGCAACCCTGCGTCGAGCAAGTCTATCAGTGACATTTTTCCAACAGCATGTGTTCACTTTTTGTGTTTCTGTTGTCACATTCTGGTAATTCTCACAATATTTCACCTTTTCATTATTATTATATCTGCTATGGTGATCTGTGATTAGTGATCTTTAATGTTACTATAGTTAATTGTTTTGGGGCACCACAAACTGTGCCCATGTAAGATGGCAAACTGCAGCAGGGTTTAAGAGGACTGACTCCAAATCTGAACAAAGTTCTACTTTGGGTAAAATGATATCAAACAGCATCATATGCTACTGATAAATCTGTGAAAGGAAGGGTCAAGCTATGTGGAAAACTGCATTGTTGTCTTAGTTTAAGAAATTGCTACAGCCACCCCAACCATCAGCAACCACTACCCTGGATCAATCAGCAGCCATCAATGCAGAGGCAAGACCCTCCACCAGCAAAAAAGATTAGGACTCACTGAAGGCTTAGATGTTGGTTAGCATTTTGTAGCAACAAAGTACTTTTAATTAAGATATATACATTGATTTTGTAGGCACACTTAATAGGCTACAGTATAGCGTAACTATAACTTTTATATGCACTGGGAAACTAAAAAATTAATGTGACTTGCTTTATTGCAGTGGTCTGGAATTGAGTCTGCCATAGCTCCAAGGTATGCTCAAAGCACTAACTGATTTATAAAATGTTTTATCACCTTTTTATTTCTCTTATTAGGGTCATTAGCCATTGTAGATACCCTTCAGTCTCAAATGAATGGTAGTTTTACTCCCTCCGGTTCGACTTGTAACCAGGGAAGAAGTGAATGTGAGGTAAAATGACAGAAAAAAAATTACTTCAGAATGACTATAAATAAGTATATTGTTCAAGTGAAAGCAAGAAAGTGTTACAGGGAAAAGTTCTGTAAGGAATAAAAAGAAAGGAAAACTGGAGGGAAAAATGAACAGATGAGCTCAACACAGTACGTGTATGACTGGGAGACAGACTGGTGGGGAAGAAGGAAAATTCTCACCATTGTCTTATCAGAACCTAGCATATGGAAAAAACACTTCTAAATGAACACAATCAACTTTCCACAAAGAGATTAACTGCAGTATGGTTCTCTTGACAGCATTTTGTTCATAAATATCTGTTTCAGGACAACTGGACAAGTAACTCACACAATTATTTCACTTACAGCTTTATTGACTTTTAACTATCTGTTGACTTTGCATCTAGTGGAGTCTCCAATATCTAATCACTTGCCAGGCTCTAGGAAAGTCTAAGATAACTTGAGGTGAATCAGAAAGAACCTTCCATTTCTGTAGGGTGGTGGCTGGGAGGTGGCAGGGGATGGAAGGGGAAGCCATCAGGTTCAGAACTTCCAATAAGGAAGGTAAGGGCCTTGGGATGGAGCTTCCTTTTCCTTATATATAACCACACCACAACATCTAAAGTGCAACTACAGCTATCTTCTACCAAAGGCTCCCTAATTAGAATGTGTAAAGATACATAAGCTAACATTCAAACTGAATACTTCAACTGATGGAATAGTTTCAGCTAATAAAAAAAATCTCATCTGAAGTAAAGACCTAAAAAACTCAAGACTTTTTGAAATTTAAAAAAGTGATAAGAAAGTTCAAACATATATTTACATGCATTTGTTTTTCTCTACAAAGAGGGAGAAGAGTAGGATTTGGTTCTATTACACAGGAAAACTCAACTGTGGTCAATAATTATGAGAAAATGAATGCTAAAAAGAACAATTGCTTTCTAGTTTGTTCCAATATTTCTAGGAGACTTAAATTCAAATAATGTCTGGATATTAATGCTACAAAGCAACAGGTAAAAGGTCAATTTGCCACCTGGATACAAGTAACCTGACCACAGAGGCAAATTGTTCTCCACTCTCAGTTATCTCTAAGCACACAAATACTCTTTCATCCACATTCTTAGCAGGCTACTATTGGTAATCTTTCATCCACAAACAAGACCCACCAAAACCAAATAAACCCCACCTGCCTGATGCCAAATGAATATGCAGTGAGAGACAACAGAAAAGGGCATTGGTCCCTGAGTCATTCATTCATTTGTTCACTTACCCCCTCATTCAGAAAACAAGTATTTAATGAGCACCTCCAATGAACCTGGTACATTCTAGGTGCTGGAGATAAAGTAGTGCATAAGAGACAAAGCCGCTGCTGTCATGACTTATATTATATTGGAGAGAGACGGGCAATAAATAAATAAACAGGCAAATACGTAGTATGTCAGATGTTACCAAGTGCTGTGGAGAAAAGTGAAAGAGGGTAAGAGGAATAGGGAGTGCCAGGACAGAAGTGAGAAGTGGCCTCAATGCGAAGGTGACATCTAAACAGAGAACTGAAGTCAGGGAGCAAGTCATGTGGATGTTTGCGTGAAGAATATTCCTGACAAAGAGAACAGCTAGTTCAAGAGTCCTTAGGTAGAAGTGTGACTGGCACGTGTGAAGAGCAGTGACGAGGCTAATGTGCTTGAGGCAAGGAAGCAAGGACAGAAACAGAAGCTGCAGACAGACAAGGAGCGGAAGGTCTGATCCAGCAGGCTTTTGTCGGGTGCTGTGAGGATACGGGCTTTAATCTCCAGTATTCAGGAACTGCTGGTGGGTTTTAGGCAGAGAAGTAACTTGGTTTTTTGTGTTTTTTTTTTTTAATAGTATACTGGTGGGACTTAAGTTTATTGGATTCATTTTATTTATTTATTTTTTTATTGTGGGTAAAAATCAAATTTTTCACAATACATACCAATATTTGTAAAATGATATATATATACATATGCATATATGTGCATTTGTTTACATAAATGTTATTTGTTATAT
>JAQZBX010043150.1:0-21852 GCA_029593785.1 Cabassous unicinctus | reverse complement strand
GTTGTATGTTATGTGCTTGGAATATGTAATTAGGTGGAAATGATAAGGTATTGATGGTCGAGCAGCCCTTTATGACACACATGTATAACTGGGTGACTAATACACCTTTTGATGTGTATTTCCAAGTGATTCACTACGTAATAGTTGGCTTACTTTTTTTTTTTTTTTAAACCCTCTTCTGGCTTGGTTTTAAAGTTGGGGAATACAAACAGAAAAGCTGCGGTGGCTAGAATGAGGAAGCTCAAGGAAAGATTGGTATAGAAGTATAGATGCTGCCATCTTCAAACTCTGGGAAACATTCAGCACAGGCCTCTCTCCTGCTATTGCAAATACATGCTTTGACCCCCTTGAACTGTGTGGAGATTATTCTGTCTCTTTCTGCTATATAAAATGTTATTGAGTTGGGTGCATATGGGATACACTTACACTTTTGAAGTCATAAGTAGAAAAGTTATTGTATATAGTTGCTATATAGTTACTATACTACATAGTTATATAGTATACTGCTTTTGTGAGTAATTCATTCTTTATTGAAACATCCGTGGCATTTGTTAAGCATGTTTCTTAGACTAAACTTTTTAAAAACAGTTCAGTGGCTCAAAAATGTTCTCCAAGAATTGTTGAAATCTGTTTGCATATGAATGAACAACTGACATAGGGTTTTCTACTCTATCAAATGCAACGTGGGGAAATTCAAACCACAAACAAGTAGACCAGTAATTACAGCGAGATCAGTGTTGGTATGTAGGTCCAATAAATGAACTACTTTGACCACTCGTTTCCCCTGCCCCTTCCCTCTTCTGCTGTCAGTAGCTCCACTTCTTTCACTTGACTTTGCCACGTGAGATATTCCAAGTTCAACTGGATATTATTTAAAAAGTTTTGTATAAATGTTGCTTTGGAGTGTTTGGGAGAATTCAGGATTGAGTTCATGGAATTCAGAAGTCTTAATCCCTAGATTGAAAAGACACACATCTTAAGTTGCCAACAGAATCCAAGTGCTTTGGAATTAGAGATGGAAGGAGAAGCCTTCTAAAGAGAACTAGCTCTTCAAATGCAGTAAAAATATGCCCTAGGTTTGGGGTGGCATCCTTACAGTGACTACTTGGGTTTCCGTCCCCAGCAGGTGCTCCCTGGCACCAGCCTAACTGCAGTAAGGTAGGATGCTCAGCTTGGGACATGAGAGGAAAAACTGCTGTTGCTCCCATCCTCAGGATTCTGGGAAAAGCTCATGATAGTTTGCAAAATTGTTAAAATCTTTCTTCTAGGGAAGTTGCTCCCTGAATCCAGGGACCAAATGGTGTGTTGTCCTTTGCTCCAGAGGATGATGTATTTTCTAGGAAACCCTGTTGGGGATGCCTGTAAGTGATTCTTTGACGTTAATTGCATGTGTAATGCAACAAAAGAGGGCGTCTCTATGCAATCAAAACGTTTTATTTTGATACACTTGCTTTGGAAAATGTGAATTCCAGAGTTTCTCTGTGGGTTGGGTAAGCTTGCAGTGGCGAAGCTGACACCACATCATTTTTTCATTAATGCTTAACACCGCAAGAGCTATTTTTCCTCACACATCTAGTCAGTTACGGATGCCACTTTTGGCCCAAAGTGCTGGTTTCTCTTTGCTCCTGACTAGCAAATATGGAGATAGCTGGGACTCGATGGTGATTAAAAAAAAAAAAAAAATCTCTCAACAAACTTATGACAAGGTTAGTAAGCCATTTCTTACCATTTCTCTAGCCTTCACCTTCCAGTCAAATGTGTCCCACCCATCCTCTGGAATGGCTGTTTCTCAACCTTACAGGGCAATTCCTTGGAAGTCAGAACCCTGTCTACCTGATTTTTTTCCCCCTAGAATTTCAAAATATTTGGCCAGAGTAATTGCTCAATGTGAATCAATGTATTAATCTTTGAAACTTTTCTATTCCATGGGAGAAAAACAGAAATTTATATTCTGCTTTTATATATGCTTATATTTGAGGGGATCTTGAGACAAATAGGAATTAAGGGTTTATATCAAGTCTTCATAGATCCTGACATCAAAAAGCTGAATGGTTCAAACGTAGTGAGTAATGTACTGTTTTGATTTGATCCATGTCTTAAGAACAAATTCTTAATAGGCAGTCTTGCTGTAAATAAATCATAGTGCTGCATATCAAAAGCACTACTTGAGTTACTGTGCAATTCCCTTGAAATTCTCAAAAGCTGGGGTTTTTCTGTATATCCTGAAAGCTTGCTAATGGAATCTCCCAGCCCAGGCTGCCGTAAACAACCAAGAATTCTTCACAGAGGTGTTGTAATAAAGACTGATAGGACTGTCTGATTAGGGACCTGAAGAAACCTCCTTTCAAGCTCTGAGCTCATCTGGAATGCTTTTCTCAATTCAAGCACAGACTCAAACTCTGCTCTTAATAATGGTGACTTGGATATATTTTCATTTTGAAGAAGGAAAACTCCCTAAATCTATGGTCAGACTTGCACACATTACAGGTATAGTTCTGGAAATTAGGGCCTTAAATGGGTTTTATAATTGGCTTTTGCTAGGTGGGTGTCCTCTGATTTTCTTTTCTCAAGTCAGGGTACTTGTAGTTCTCAGTGTCACCAAACCAGTATAAAACATCATGTGTGTGTTAAAAGGCTGTTTAATTATATAAATGTTTATTTGGGGGCTTTTTGTGTTTTCCCAGTTCTCAGTCATATTCTCTTTTGGATGGATCTAAGTTTGACTCACACTTAATTTTGTTTGTGACTTGAAATATTTTTGTGGATTTTACCTGCCCACTATACCTTGCTATTTTTTCTCTACTTAAATTGCTCTCCTTTTTCAGAATAGCACTGGTCTTTCTTTCTCCTTCAATGCTCTCCAGTTTTGTTTGGTGTTCTCAACATCTAAGACATTTTATACAGAAAAAAAGGGTCACTTTTTCAACCAACTCAGTTTGCTTACCTGGCCATCTGAGTTTTTATTGAAACCAAAATACAACTTCAAAGAGCCTGAGTAGGCTTGAGTCTCCCTTCTCTCCCTTTCAGCTAACACCTACCGATGTTTATCTTGGAAATAATTTGATGTTTATTTGGTGAAACATGTAGTTAAGTTAATGGAGACCAATCTCAAGCTTCTGAACAGTGCAGAGACAGCTCCATGGAACCCACAAATGCTAGTTATAGAAATGATAACCTCAACTGATGTACAGAATTGTAGCCCCAATCATTTCAAATCTGAGCCTGACCCCCTTTTGGCCTTCACCTGCCATCTCTTGGCATCTCCAGCTCATCCTCCTATTTTCCAAGCACCAGGAACATTGATAATTTCTGCGTTGTGGCGTAATTTATATGACTCTTTCAAGATAATTCATTATGAATTGAACTTAAATACTGATGTAACCTTAATGAGTTTTCGAAGATTATGTTTTTTTTTTTTTTGAGTAAACTATTTTCTCTTCAGCTTTGGTTGACTTCAGCAAACTTCCAATATCTTTCCACTCATTAGAGGACCACCTAGCTGTCTGATAAATGTGTAGAAAGGAGAATTGGTTTTGTGCTTGCTCATGTCAGCCATGTTTAGCTGGGTTCATCCAGTAGGGTGTCCAAAGGAGTTGGGACATGAAGCTGCACAGCTCCTTAGCCTTAGCCTGAATAACAAACACTTGATTAAATAGTATATACTGCCTTTAGCTCTTTTTGAAAGAAGGCATGACATATATGAAAAGTCCCTTCATTCATTATGTTTTTTCCCCTGGGAAATCTTTTTTGAGGTCACTGAACTCAGGGCCAAAATAAAACAGGTCAGGGTTAGCTCATGTAACAGAAGGTGGCATGGTGGGTGATAACTTCTGTTTATCACCGACCCCACACCCAACCTGTGAGCTAAGCATCAGTCTCCCAAAGGACATGTTTACATAGGTCAGGGCCATCCATCTCAATTACAGCTTCTCTTATCTTCCTTCCAGAGCCTTGCAAAGTAAACCTGATGCCAGTTACCAGCCAGTTAGGAATTCAGATATTTGTGGCATTATTTGCATCTGAAAATGGCCTTTTACTGTTGAAAACACAGCTTAAATTGCTGAAGCAAAAGTCTTGCCTGAGAGTCTGGATTCCCCCTAAAATCTGTGAGTGTGTACTGATTCCAAAGCCTCTTTACTCGTAACCTTCACAGGGGAGTCTTTTGGACTTTGGAAATGGCACCCCAAGAGTGTGGTGGTGGTTTCTTTTACCTTCCTTTAGCCTGTAGTCAGGATCGATGGAGATGCAATTTCCCAAGACCCTCCTAAATGAAAAGCCTGGATCCTTGTGATTTCATTTCTAAGCCAGTAACATAAAACCATTGTATCAGAGAAGGTAGCACTCTGCCGAGATTTTATTCTTAAAATGGCATTTTAAAACATTTATAATCTGTTGTAGTTATATTGTTGCAAATAAACCCTTTTATTTTATTGAGCACAGGCTTGTGTAGTTCTTACCATGTGCCAGGCAGCGTTCTAAAGCTTTACAGAGGTTGGCTTTTTAAAATACACCAGCCTGATGAGTAGGTACTGTTGGTATTCCGTTGTACAAATGGGGAAATGGGGACACAGAAATAAACCCAGGTCACTTAGCCAGTGTGAACCAGGCCATCTCGGGCCACGTTCCGTGCTCTTAACTTGCCTGAAGCATACCAGTAAACCTTAATTTGATAAAATTTAACTTTAAAAATCTTAATTTGTGGCTTCTGGTGTGCATAACTTTTCCTGAGCTTCTTGCAGGGAAGGGCCGCACTTTAGCCGCACTGTGGGAAAGGGATGAGGCTCTGAAGCATTCACGGATCTGATCTGGAATTGGAGCGGAGCCCTCGCACTGCGGTCACTGTTCCTGCCAGCTCTCGTACACCTCGGCCCTCCCAGGTGCTTCCTACGTTAGTCCTGTCGTCAGGCCTTTGGACCACGTCGCAAAAACAAAACGGAGGCTCCGCCCCAGAACTGGACGGTTTAGGGGGAAGGCTGTCAAACCCTAGTACATGGTGGAGCCAGCTCGCAATCTTTGGGTTTTCTGAGACTCCAACATATGCTTTTATTTTTTTCTATTTTTTATTAATTCAAAGGGGTTCTTAACTGACATTGAGCCGCACTGGGGTCTTCCCACAAAATGTGAGGAGTGCTGCATTTTGAGAGCAAGTGGTTGTCTGTAAGAAAACACTCCTTTCTCACATTCTGTCAACATGCCTTCTTGAATGGCAGAGAAAAGAGCAAGATCACAGCTGGTGCTATCCTGATATGCTGCTCCTAGAGTAAGAAGACATCCTTCTCATGCACCAGTAATAACTTTAGCGATGACTGTAAACTACAGCGAATGTGTAGTTTCTTTTTTCTTTTACATTTTGTTTATGACTCGCTTTTTAATAAAAAGGCCAAATGATTGGAAGTGCATTTATGTCATTATGCCTATTAATAATGCATTTTTAAAAATCTAACGCGTTGCCTTGTAACTCAAAAGAAGAAAAAAAGCTTAATGTCATTTGCAATATAGCCTTATGGAATGGAAGTCTAGAAATAAAAACATCAATTCAGTTAAAAAATAAAAGTAAGCAAATTTTCTCTTCCTAAGGGAGTTTCTTGGGGGAGCTGTGGGTGGGATAGCTTTAAATAAGTGAACACATATTTGGAAAATGATGTTTTTACAAGCCCTGCCATTTCTTAAAATTTGGATATGAGAGCAGGTCATGTGTATAAAGGGCAGAGGGAACATTCTGGAACACCTGCTGGATGCTGTCTCCAGCAGGTTCATGCAGTAGGTGAACAAAGGACATCGTGGTGGACCTCCTCGGGCTAAAATCCCTGCTTCAACAGCCTTCTGAGCTTCAGTTACTTTGTGTCTAGTTAGACTAATGGTGTGTGGCTCACATTGTGAGGATTAGCCAAGCACATAGTAACTACCGAATAAATGGTGGCTTATTTATTCAGGAAGTGTCTATTTCTTCCCTTGTTTCCACTGGATATCTGGATTCTTTAGCTGACATCATTGCAAATCATCTGTCTTCTACCAGTTAAGGTGTGCCACCTTATAAAAGTCATTTAGATTTCTTGATGTTGGATTCTTAACTTGGATGAAAGTTCTGAATGTACAGAATACCAAACTCTGGATCTGGGGGGCTAGTACGCAGGTGCCCAGAGTGTGAGAAAAATGTTACAAGGATCAACAAAGAATGTAGATCTTGACTTCATATGTCTGAGCAACTATGCTCTTGGGATATTTTCATTTGCTTGAGAGGATTGAAAAACCTAAATGTTATTATATCTTCATTCAATTATTGAAGAACTCCGTGGACTACCACACTGCCCAGTAGATGTATGTTCTGTAAATTTTCCGGCTTTTAAGACTGACTCGAAGCTGTAAATCTGTCATGAACTCTGTTTCTTCAAAAAGAGAGGTGGTGTGGTTGGCAATCAACTTGATGTGGCCTTTGAGCTAGCACTTAAGCTACATCCTTTGATGAAATAACCACTTGCAGCATTTTGTGTGGATTCTTTAGCAATGCCCCAGTCTTTCATGGAAAAGGACACGGGTACTCAAAAGATTGTAAACCTCACATTTGTGGTCTTAGGCATGGGCTGGTCAATGGCCCCACAGTCATCAGGTGTCATCTGTCTTGTTCTCAGTTGCTTCTGTTCAGACACTTAACTATTCCAAATCTAGGGTAGTGGACAGATGGTTTCATTCTTATCAATATTTTAGTAAAAGTATTTTAGACTGTTGCTTGTAGTCACATTGTCAGAATTCTCACTTCAGCTATAAATGCAGCAATCCCTTCAGCACATGCTTAAATTTAGCCCACTTCTGGCAAACTATTGTCATTAGAAGACCTAGTTCACAATCTAATGTCTGTTACCTGGAGAAAGTGATCATAAGTGCATGCTACGTAACAGCCTGACTTGTGAACTTAATCTCTTCATTGTGTCTTACTTAAAAATACAACATTTGTTTTCCTCATATGCTCTTGCTGTGTGTGGTAGGTAAGGATTTTGTAGCTAAATTTTATTTCCTAATGTAATAGATAATGTGGGATCAATTCCCTAGTTGACCATGCTGCATTAGTTTAAATGGGGAGGTCACATCAGTGGAACCGTTTGAAAGTGCCCACTTCAGCTTGAATTGGACCTGAGTCTGGGGTATGATGGTGTTTAATACTCATTACTGGTTCAGTGTTTATTCTACTGTTGAATGTTCTCATCGCATAAACTTGAGGCTTAATAAAACCAAGCTCAGACACCACAGCGTTCTTCCAAACTCAGAAAGATGGGAGGCATTGTGTTCCACTGTAGGACACGAGTGACTTCCAGCCTGCAGTACAGCACTGCATTCTAGAACAAATGTGGCTCTGTGCACCCACAGGAAACAAGATGGCGGTGGATGACTCTTCTCTTAAGACCAATAATGCCCTGAAACAAACGCACACCGCACGGCAATTGTGCTTTTTATAGCTTTTAATGTCTTTTACATATTGGTGCACTTGTTTTTACCTTTCCTCCTTCTTATTTATGGAAGCCCTGCGCCATGTCATATTATGCATTAAAACATACTCTCATCCCAAATTAAATGTAGTTTACATAGCTGTAAATCTGTATATATTGAGTTGTAGAAACTAGTCGACTCAACTATTATTGTAGGCACTTAAAGGCTTACTAATTAAAATGTGGAGCTCTTCCTTTTGCATTTTGTTTTCTTTTTTGAGGGCTCAAACTTTAGCCTTTCCAGGACCTCTGAGAGCTCTGATGCCCTTGACTTGTGCCTGCAGAGCCTCAGGCAGGAGCCATCTCTGTAGCTGGCTTGCACTGCTTCACCTCTTGGCTGGTCTGGCCCGTGTGGGACCCAGTAATTGTCAGTATTCCTGCAGCCTTGTTTTTCCTCCTGCTTTCACCCAGAAGAAAATTTGATCCCACCTCAGGGTGTTATCTCTTTGGGTTGCGAGGACCTCCTGCATGGTAGTTCCCTGGTGAGCTGTGGGCCAGCAAAGCCTAGAGGGGTGTGATGAACTGACCGGAATTTGAAAGGCCAGATTCAGTTACTACTGATTCAGTTCCTACTTCCATGAGACTTTTTCAGTCCTATTCACTCAATGCTAAGGCGTTTTCCCAACATATAAGCCAACTTAAAATCTCTTGCCACACAGAGCCTCTGCCTTTCAAAAACTTCAGTTAAGACACTGGCATATTTTCTAAGTGGCACTTTTTTCATATTATAGCATTTTTGTGTCCTTGCTTTAATGAACCTTCCTGCTTCATTAATTTTTTTTCAGCCCACCACTTGGTCTGTCTTTATACCTGACCATTCCTAAAGCAGTCTCATCCTAATGCGTGTTCCCCTTTCCCCCCTTTATTAGAGAAGTTGTAGGCTTAACAGAACAATCATGTATGAAATACAGAATTCCCATATACCACCCTATTTTTAACACTTTGCATTGGTGTAAATTTGTTACAATTTGTTACAAATGATGATAGCACCTTTTTATAATTCTACTATAAACAGTAATCCATGGTTTAACTTAGGGTTCACTGTTTGTGTTGTGTACTTCCGTGGATTTTTTAAAAATTTTTGTCTGTCTAGTAACATATATACAATCTGAAACTTCCTCTTTTAGCCATATTCAAATATATAATTCAGTACTCTTTATTACCTTCACAATGTTGTGCTACCATCACCACCATCCATTACCAAAACATTTCCATCATTCCAAATAGGAGCCCTGTACATTTTAAGCCTTAAAATGTACGTTCCCTATCCCCACCCCATCTCCTGATAACATATATTCTAGATTCTGACTCTGAGTTTGCTTATTCTAATTTTGTCAGATCAATGAGATCATAAAATAGTTATCCTTTTGTGTCTGGCTTATTTCACTCAACAAGATGCCTTCAAGGTTCATCCATGTTGTCTCATGTATCAATACTTCATTCCTTTTTACAGCTGAATAATATTCCATTGTACGTATTTACCACATTTTATTTATCCTTTCATCATTTGATGAACATCTGGGTTACTACTATCTTTTGTCAATTGTGAATAATACTGCTATGAACATCAGGGTGCAAATATCTGTTGCAGTCCCTGCTTTCCATTCTTTTGGGTATATGCTTAGTGGAATTGCTGGGTCATTTGGTAATTCTGTACTTAGGTCTCTGAGGAACCACCAAACTGTCTTGCACCATTTTGCACTCCCACCAGCAATGAGTGAGTGTTCCTGTTTTTTTAACATCTTCTCCAACATTTATTATTTTCCATTTTTAAAAAAATAGCTGCCATTCTAATGGGTGTGAAATGGTATCTCATCATAGTTTTGATTTGTATTTCCCTGATGGGTGATGATGTTGAACATCTTTCATGTGCTTTCTGGCCATTTGCATATCTTCTTTGGAAAGATGTCTATTCAAGTCTTTTGTCCATTTTTAAAATTGAATTGTTTGTCCTTTTGTCCTCAAGTTGAGGGATCATTCTTTTTAAAGGTTTTGTTTGGTACTTCCTCATTCTGGTCTTTGTTGATGTTTTCTGGATTTTTATCCTTTTCCTTTAGATGGGCCATCATTTCCTGTTTCTTTGTCTTGAACTCTTTTCTTGCACAGACTGTGCATCTTAATATTTTAAGATGTGAACTCTGAGATTTGCTCCTTGAGATGTCCATTTCTGGATGTTGTAAACAGCTGGTGACAGATTTTTTGAGCTTCAGCCCCCCTATCAGGAAGGTCTGCCCAAGGCGAGTGCAGCATGCAGGACTTCCCTGTCCTGGGCCTAGGTCTCGTCCTGGGCTTTAGCTTGTTAGTTGTTTTGGAGGCCCCCTGTTTACAGGAGTTTGGTTGTCCCCTCTGTTTCCCAGGAGACAGACCTCCTTCTCCTGAGTGAAGCCAGCAAGCTTTGGCCCCAGATTGTCCACCTCTATAGTTTCTTACATTCCTTTCATTAACTCAAGTTGCCTTTGCCTGGAGGGAAATTCTGGGAGGAGAGGGGAAATGTCTTTCGCAAGTCAATCTTTACCATCTGAAACAGTGCCAGGGATTCATGAAGGGTGTGGACTGGCTCCAAAGTGTTCTGGGACAGGGATCAGGAAGGGTGCCCAGAGCTTTTGCCATGGCTCCCCAAAGCGGAGCTTTCGTGGCATGCCCAGCAAATGGAGCCCTTCAGCTAAGTGTCCCCCAGAGCCCTGAGGAAGCATAGCATGTTAAAGTCTCGTCCACTGCAGCCTTTGTCCAGGGTGGGTTAAAACAGTGGCCGCCTTCAGAGTTGGGCCCCCAGCGATCCATAGTCGCTAATCAAAAGCAATGATAAGTGACCAGCTGTGCCCATCCCTGGTCTTGGGGAAGATTTTTACTTTCTTTTTTGTCACCAGCAGTCAGCCAGGGGCTGGACTCCATGACATGCCATGAGAGTGGGGGGATGGGTGCCAGAGAAAGTAATTTACTGTTCTTTACGGTAATTTCTCAGTCTCTTCACTCCACTCTTTCCTGGGTGCTGTATAGTGTTCTTCTGGCCTCCAGAGTTTCAAAATAGTTGTTTCAGACAGTTCTTGCCTGTTTAATTGTTCTGGTGGAAGGACTAAATCCTAGAGCTGCCTACTCTGCCATCTTCCCATAATTCCCACCTTTTGTTTTTATTTATTGCTGAGACTCACGCTTGCTAGTGTTGTTTTGTCCATATACTAAGATACACCTATTTTGGTGTATGTTTTAACTGACTATAAATACACGTGTTCTTTGATTAACTTGTCTATTCTTTGTAGAATTATCTGCATTGATTTTATAGTAACTATTAAAAATCAGCCTAATTTTTTGTTACTTTTTTTTTTTTTTACAACGTCAGTACATATTTTATGTGAAGAATTCATTTAGCAGACTTGGTATTTTCATGTGTTACTTATACTCTGAACAGTAATAATTGAAAAAAATATAAACTTTTATATTTGAGAATTGGGAAAGGCAGGTAGTCATACATATGATTTATCACCAGATGTACTGAGATGTATTAACGTGGATTTTGGTGTTTGGGTGGTTGATTTGAGATATCTACTCTCTGGCTAGAGTTAGGTTTTGCTAAGCAGAACAGAAGATGCAAAATTATGGTGGCTTAAACTAGAGAGAAGTGTAATTCTCTTATACAAATGTTCAGAGAAGGGTTCCAGGGCTGATGAGGCAGTTCAGTAGTGTGATCAAGGTTCCAGGCTCCTGTAATTCAGCTCTTCCATCCTTGGCATTGATTTCTCTCCTCATGGTCCAAAATCACTTTAGAATTCCAGTCATCTTTGTCTAGTAGCAGGAGAGGAAATTGGGAAGTACAAAAGTTTCCCTATACAAGACTTTTCCCCACATTTTGTTTGCTAGAACCTAGTAAAACAATGGCAGTAGACTTAAAACAAATTTTGAGTGGAAGAACATGAATGAGTCTATAAGATTAGTGGGCACTGTGGTATAGGTTGTTCCAGAAGGACCCTTACTTTTCTGACTGGGCAATGGAGTAGATGGTAGTTCTAGTTTCTTAGATGGGGACACGGAGAAAGAACAGGTTCAGATAGGTGGAAGATGGTAATGAGCTCACTTGGGGCAATGTCAAGTTGGAGGTAGCCAAGGGACATCCATGTTGGGTTGCTGGTAGACCACATGTGTGTGAGTTTGAAGCTCAGGAGATGTAGTCACTAGACTGAAGAGACAAGACAAAGTAATCTTCAGCATCATAGAAGGCTCTGAAACTGATCTTTTAGGAAGAACCAAGGAGAACTTGATGAAGGTCAAGGGTGAGGCCCCCATGAACCTTTCAAGGAAGCCCTGGACTGTGGAGAGGAGCTGAGGTTGGGGTGGAAGATAAGAAAGACAGATCCAAGCTCTGGCTTGGGCAAAAGTCAAGATTAAAAAAATCTGTGTTTTCTTTATCTTCACTTTCACTGTTGGACTATCGTTTGATACTATGGAAACATCACAAAGATGAACACTTGAGCTTCAGAGAAGGCCAGGCATGATAGAACCTGAAGAACGGTGTCCAAGTCCACACTGTTGGTTTGGGAGCAGCAATCAGTCTTTTTTATCTTGAATTTTTATAATTCTTCTCACATTGTTATTATTATATTCATTTTAATGTTTATAAAAAAAAAAAAACAGGCTCATAGTGTTTTGGTGACTCACTTTTTGCTACACAGCAGAAAGTGATGGAGCTCTTGTTTGGAACTTAAGAAAGTCTTTTCTTAAGAAAAGATTGGAGAGGTTAAGTGACTTTTCAAGAATTTTTGACCTGGTAAGTGCTGCATGGATAACCATAATCTATCTAACTGTGATTACATAATCTATCTAAGTGTGATTACTCTGAGGCAGTCAAAATACAGAGAATAAGTGATTAGAGTAAAATAATAAAAAAGACTTGTTTTCCAATCTTAAAACATTCCTATGTGACATTTCTTTTTTGCTGATATTAGTGTTGCAACTCAAAAGAGCTTGATTAATCCTTGCAGCATCTTTTAGGCTTGAATCACACTCTCATTTGATAGTAAGAACTAAGCCACTCGTTAAGTAGCTTTATCTGAGATTCTAGATGGACAGCGACTTCTTAATGGACCAGATAGTGAATATTTTAAGCTTTTGCCAGCTACAGACAATATGCAAACAAATGGGCATGGCCTTTGTTCCAATAAAACTTTATTTTCAAGAACAGGCAGCTGGCTCAGTTTGCCAACCTCTGCTCTAGAAGAAAGATAGAACTAAATTCTAGAATTTCTGTCTTTATTTATGCAAGTAAAACCATCCAATAGAGTTGTGAAAAGTCAATTGTTTATTCTTTTTCATTTCCAGAATTCAAAATGCTTAGCTAATTTTTATTTGTAAAAGTGACTTATTTCTAAGATGACCTTTTATAAATATAGTGACAGTTTCAGGAGAACTAAAGTATAAAATTAGATTCTTCAGTTTATTCTCTGTTTTTATGTTTTCCTTTGTAATTTTGATGTAATTCTAAATTATCAAGGTTCTTGACAATCCCTCAAAAAATAATCCATATCGTTTAAGACTGCCTCCTTAGTTATCAAGATCCTCGATTACCAAACTGAGGACTTTGCCAGGCTGGAACATTCACGGGGCTCTTTGAGTCAGAAACGGTCCTCGACATTAATTACAACCTGACATTTTTTATTTGTATTATGCAGAAGAAATGGATATCAGATGTATATAGATATCTTAGGAAAGCAGTGTAATTGGAATTTGCATGTTGATAGTTTTACAATATGTTCAAATTGCAAATCTTCATTTGTACTCCAATTGAGAGTTTTTGATATTTTGAACTAGACTGGATGGTTGAGGCAGAATATATTTTCTCACAAAAACAACAAACCAGGAGGACTTTAACACCTTGTATGCAGATAAGTGCAGATTATGACAAATGAACATAATTAATTTGCCAAAGAATCATAAGTAGGTTCTCTAGTCTCTGTAGCTTGTTTTTCTAATTTATTTGTAATTGAAAAAGCAAATTTGTTCTAAAATAATTGTAATTCATAGATTGTGATTGTTTAAAAGTGCCCTTTCTCTCCTAGTCATTGCCCTGATACAGGTTATATTCAACTGCAAAAATGTCAAAACCCAGCAGCAAATACTGCACTAACCTCAGTCACTAGCTACTATGAAATTCAGTTCTGACACTACCTAGAGTTAGTAGAATACCAGTAAGTCTACTCTAGTCCATAGCTCATTCCCCAATCCTGAGGATTCTGGTATGGTGATGTCCACTCCACCTCTAATTGACGGGGGGGCTTTGATCTCATACAGCCGATGGATGGGACTCCCTTACTTGGAATTGTAGGCTCTCTTGTTTCCTTGGTATGGTGGTTGTCAATCCTCACTTCCTTGTTAGTTGTCCTGGGTGAGTCCAATGAACTGGAGAGTAGGTATTGCAACTCCGCTGAGGCTCTGGGCCCAGCTGGCACATGAGACAGCACAAAGACTCCAGTCTCCTGGACGTATACCTACAAACTCCAACACCAAATATAGGTTTAAATAAAAGGGACAGATGAGTCATGTGTAGGGAAGCCATAATTGAGGCCAACTCTGTCACTCTCAGGAGCACAAACTCCAAAGTAGGGCCCACTGGCAAGGCACAAAGCTCCGGAGCTATCTGCCCTGACCATAGGACCTGGGTGTTGCCAGAGCCCTCAGGAGCCACACTATCTGGCATAGTATCCACTTTGGCAGTCTATGAGATCCTGCTGAGATGTGCATGAGCGTTACTTCTGGGATGACCTCCTGACTCACTTTGAAGTCTCTTAGTCATATAAGCTCGTTTGTCTTTAAATTTCCCCCCTTTTATTCGAGGCCTTTTTCCAGTTTCATTGCTAGTTGATGCTTGGTAGTAATCCCTTGGTACCAGGGAGGTTCATCCCTGGGATTCTTGTCCCATGCTGGAGGGAAGGTAATGCATTTATATACTGAGTTTGGCTTAGAGAGAGGCCCCATTTGAGCAACAAAGAGGCTCTCAGGAAGAAACTCTTAGGCACCCCACAACACTAGGCTAAGTTTTGATTTCAAGAGCATAGTCGTCAATATCAGGGGCCCATCAATGGATCATCCTCCTTTGCCAGTCATTGCCCCTGCACTTAGGGGACTGTTGCTGTAAAATAATTTAACAAGTAAAATAATCTAACTACTTAATACTGTAATAAATTCATTAGGTTCCCCCCTACCATTAAAATAGATTCATGAGTCACAGCTCTTCTTACACACTTGCCTTAAAATGGAAGAGTCCAGTGGGATCTGTGACACCTGAGCCAATCTGAGGCTGCTGTGCATTTTGAAATCTCTTGCCCCACTTTGGATGCCTAGCGTCAATAGGAAATGTTGTAATTTGAAACCTACCATCCTTGACGCTGTTATGGGGTAGGAAGTTGTGGGGTTGCGTGGTTCACGTTGGGTGTGAGGAATAGAACATTTCGAATCTTATTCACAGAAGCCGAGTTTTGCCAGCTTGTATTAGTCAGATAAACTTTCTCAAGTAAAACAGATCTCTGTCACTTCCACCTTCTGTTTTAACTTGGCAGTATGTTTGCCTCTGACTTTCTTACTGAGTCAGTTCTACTCTCATCATACCTATCTGTTGCAACTTCTGGGTTGCTTAAGACTCCTGCTGTCACGTACATTCCGGTTAGCAATGTCCTGCAGACCAGAGTAGGTTTATAGACATGGAACTCCAGACACCCACATGTAGGAGGCAGGGGCTGAGTGTAGAGGAGAAAATACTTGGTGAGTTAATCAGAAGGAATGTGTGCCTGAATGAGAAACTCTTGGGGTGCCTATCACTGACTTTTGAGGTTTCACTTAATTTGTTCCTCTTATTTGTCTGGTATCAGCATGACTTTCCACTTTTACTTTTCAGTACCTACTTTTTAGTAGTTCCCAAGGCACATTTTTCCTGTGATCTAGACTAGAAGGAAAGATCTCTAGGAGGTTAGAGACCCCACGTTTCTACTGGGTACCCTGCATCTATCTATCTAGCCCAGTACCTGGACATTTGTGGCATTTTTGAAATAGATGAGTAAGTGGATTTGAGTACTCAATACAACCTAATTAAATGTAAACATTGTTTCTGCACACTATGTAAAGACTACAAATTATTGACCTAAGGGACACAATTCTAGTCATTTATATTACAGTGAAACAGCTAAGTCCTGGGATGTTAGAAGTGGCTTGTTTTCCCATAAGCAGCTAGTGTTGTGATGAGACTCCATCCAAGTTGAACGGGTTGTTTAAGAATTCAAAGTCAAAAAACCATGTAAAACCATGTTAGCTACTTTGCTAAATACAGTGATTCAGTGAGTTAGAGCAGGGCTTGAACACACTGAGAGGGACTTTAAGTGGGTTCCTGATTCTAAGTTTGACCAGTTGGGATGGTATTTAGCCTTTGGTCAGCAGGCTGAGTACCACTGTGACTAGTGTTACTTGGAATACAATGCCACATTCCCTAAGTGGCTCTCTAATTCCAAGAAAACTGGTCCTAGATTTGGGCAACCTAGTTTTCTTGACTTCCATTCTCAAAGCCTGTAACAAAAAGATAATGGTGTTTGACTTTTTATCTGAATTTTACACTAAGAGTTGGGAAGGGTCATTCTATCCTTTACCTTGGTTTTGATTATATATTAATTTTATAGCTGTGAATGGAAAATAAACTATTCCTAGTGAAAAGGTTTTCTGATATTTCAACTTTAAAACAATTACTGAACCCAAATTGTGGTGAACTGGGTAAAACAGAATACCGTGTGTGGTCCTTTGCCACAACTCTAACTTAAGGCAAATAAGAGCAAAATAGAGATTGAAAAAGGCTTTTCTAAAAGTCACTTTAAAACACATTTTAAGGCTTGTTCTGCCTTTTGCGTTTTCCCTGGAAGCATTTTCCTGTGTGTGCTGTGCACTTTCTTAGTCATTTGGGGTCCCTGATTGGCATTCATCTTTTCCCAACGTGAAGCGTCTGTTCTTATTATTGTAAGATTTTACCCATTTTGTAACATTAACTTGCTCTTAACAGCTACAGTTTATATAGTGGATGTTGCAGGTTTTAATCTAGGATTTAACTGTTAGGGAAAGTGCTTATTATTTTTATTATAATTGAACCGATTTCTATTTGTTTGCCAGTTTTGAATACAGTAATTTGTTCCACCTCTGTGTTACTCAATCTTTAAATTGAAGCTTACTCCTTAATACATATTAACAGAGTTGACAAGTAGTTTTAGGTAAAGGAAAGTGAACAAAATTTACTGACCGCCTTCTGCGCTTCCTGAACTGAACTATGTATGTACATGCAGGTATTCCATTTAATTCTGTTAACGCCCTTCCAGCTTCCCCATTTCTTGTTTTATAAGTGAGATTGAGTTTGCTGAGGCTAACTTCCTTGCCCAAGTTCATATATACTGCACTTGGCCTGCTGACCCCATTGCCCATATGCTTTCTCTCCCAGAGTCTATTAGATCAGACTCAAAACTGGTTGGCAAGCCATCAAAGTTCCATTTAAACTAAAAGAGAAAAACCTGTTTTCTGAAATGTGAACTCTAATTACATAAAATGGATGCTTCTGAAAACAGTATTGTCTCACAGGGCAGGCTGTAAATTTTGAACAACAATTGAAGCCTCACATTATGTAAGACGGGGGTTTACAGAGCTGAATAACGGCAGTGCTGTATTTCCTGCGCCACCAAACGAAGTTGCTGGGGTAACCAGGGATAGCCCAGGGCCTGGGGTTGGCGCCGGCAGTCTCTGCAGTAGATTTGTTGGGCTACACCACCCTCACCTCCAGGTAAGACCCAGCTAAGTTTTCTGCCATGCATATACATAAATTTGCATACTTGACACATGATACAGAAATAATAGGCAGATAGGAGGTTGAAAACTGCTCCAAGTTGCCTCACGAGTAAGGGGCAAACTGGCATTCAATTCTAGTTGCTTCATTTAGAATTCATTCATTGAAAAAATCTGGGTTGAGTTTTTTATTGGGGACCAGGTCTGGGGATCAAAGACATATTCTGTCTTCTCATCAAGGACATGTATAATAAACTGTAGAATGGTTGTCACTGAAAATGATTCAAATATGAAATAGCTTTAGGACTGGAAATTTGGCATTTGCTGTTGTGCCAGAAAAAGGAAAGGATACATAAAAATGCCAGGACTTATCAATTTAAGTGGTCATGCAAAGTGTGAACCAGCCCTTTATGTTTGGAGATAGAAATTACCAGAAATAAAATTGCAGTTTTTCCTGGCAGAGGTGGGCTATGGCCGCAAGCCTGCCTTGTTGGGTGGGCTACATTTGAGTGAGTCTGAAATGGCTCCCAGCCCATCATGCTCTGGCCAGTCCATTAATAAGCAGCAAAAATATCTCAACTGCCTTACGTTTTTTCCCCAGTGCTTTATTTTGAATTCTGTTTCGAGGGTTCAAAATTAGTTGCGGTGATAAGACATATTAGTTCCCCGGGTCTGGGGAAGAGACGACTGCTTCCGAAATGATCTCAGCAACTTCCATTTCCTGAGCTGGTTGTGGCTCACTAAAAGAGCAGGTGATTCATATAAGTCATAGATTAGGACGCTGCAATAACCGGGGCTTTTGAAGGGACCAGTTAAGTGCAAATAAATAACCATTTGAACACGCAGTGGACTCGAAAAGCTTATTAGATTATTGACGAGAATGAATAATACATGTTTTCTGATGCATTTGCTGCATGTGGCAGGATACTTTTAAAAGAAAAAACACCTTTCATGATGTCTATGTACAGTCAGCCTTTACAGTTAAAGACAAGCTTAACTATCATCTGCCAGTTCTTTTTTTTTTTTTTAGGAGGTACCAGGGATTGTACCCAGGCCCTCATACACGCGAAGCAGGCGCTCAGCCACTGAGCTACACCTGCTCCCCATCATCTACCACTTTTATAGCAGCACTGAGTCAAGGTTTTATCATTAGAACTTGGAGAATCAATTCAGAGATATATTTGGAAAAAATTGGCATCTACAATATGCATATAATAACTTAGAAATAAATCTTGTCAATATTATTGTGGTGATTTCTACCTTCTGGTCTTTATATGGTCTGCCATCATAGAGGATGCCACCTGGATTTTGGCTTTGTCTCATTAGTGGAATGGAAATTTCAGTTATAATTGAGTATATTTGTTTTTTTTTTCTCCTATGCTAAGTGAAAGGTTGGGTCTACATAACTCAATTTATAGTCATGGTTGCATTAACTCTTTCATCTTAGAAGTTAATAATTTTGAAAATTGTTTCAGTGAGTAGCGAGTCTTAACAAGTACACATTGTGCATTAACAACCATAAAACAAAATCTTTGTCCTGAAGTCATCAGATATGTTGATTAAATATCTGAAGGAAGGCTTTAAGTCAATGTACAGGTGAGGTCAGATCTACTTTATTGCTAGAACTTCCAACACAATACAAAATACAACAGAATATAAATGGGTTAGGGAATGATGATGATGCAGATAAATGACCAAAGATGGATGGTTTGTCTAAGGACCTAGAGCAGATTTCATAAGAAGGAAAGAGTAAGGAAAATAAAGGAGTTTCTTTAAAAGAATTAAGATCCTTTTTATATTTAAATTGAGAATTATGTCTAGATAACAACCATACCTTCCCTTATCTAAGAAACTCATAAGACCTTTTGTAATGCAATAAGCCTACTTGCTTTACTTTTTGACATCAAATTATTTCACAATGAGACCTCTCCAGGGTTAGTGGTTGGTCACCTCCTTAGTCCTTTAGCCTTTTAGTTGCTGAAATGTCTGTTCTTTCCCTCCTAGTACTTAAGAAATCTGAAGTGTTGTAATATGAAAGAACTGAGAAGATAGAATACTGGACAAATAAAGACCTACAATACTAAAAGATAAATGAGTCTGTTCTGGAATAATTCAGATTTGACCATATTCATTTAGAAAAGAGCAATGCCTAGTCAGGGAGCAGCCACTGGGTTTGGAATTTATCTCACTTATTAACTTGCCTCTCCCAATTGAAAGAGTGTCCCTGTTCACCAAGCTTAATTTTGACCTACCTTTCTGAGTCTTCCAGAACCTTGCTCTATCAATTATTTCTCCCTTTCCATTTTAATTCCTCTCTTTATTCTTTGTCTCATCCCTCTCCTTCCCTTACATATTCTCAGTTCTCCTAAATCCTTATTAAAAAAAAAAAGGCAAAACTCAGTCTTGCCAAAATTTCATGCTCCTGCCTTGACTTTTGCCATTGTTCTACCAACACTCTGATATCCATTGTGGATCCCTCCCTCTTCTGGCTCCTCGTAAGCTCTTTGAGCCCTTCCAAAGGGCATTACATTCACTCCTACCAAAGTCATTCCAAGGTCAGCAGTGTCAGCTCACCCCAGATCAAATTGCACAATCTCCGTCTTATCTTTCTTAACCTTTTTTGCGGCAGCGTAAGACTCTTCCAAGCTCCTTCCTAAAACTGTTCTTTTTGACTTCTGAGACATAATAATTTCCTTTCTATCTCCTTCAAGAACTCTTTTCTGCATTCTACCTTCTAAATGTAGACATTTTCCCTATTTAGGCAACCGTTATGGATTTATATTCCACCATCTCCCCTCCAGGTAAATAAGAATCTTCACCTGCTTTCTAAACGTGAATAGGGTTTTCTTACAATCTTGACTGGATCCACACGGTTTGTTGTGACAAGAGAATAAATTCCTTGAAAACATTTTCTCTAAATTTTTATTAATGATATTTAACAGATTTGTCTTAGAAACGTAGACATGGGTTGACAACTTTTATATAGTTCCCTCTCTCCAGAGAACATTCCCATCCCCTAAATGTTGGTAATGTGTGACTCGCTTGAATAGAAGCTTTGACTGAGTCAGGCATTGATGATAGCTCCAACAATGGAAATCACCAGGCATTGACAAAACCTGACAGCGAATGGCAGGAAAAACACCCGTGGTGGAGTGCATTCCCGCATTATCTTTTAGTCCATTTCCTTCTACTATTCTTCCTACTACTATTTAGAGTAATAGTTTTGCCCATTTAAAAGAAAAGGGCCAATCATTTGTTCAATATTCAAAATTGTTGGACATAACCAAGCGTTTTAGGTTCCTTTTCTCTTTTTATTCTCATTGAAAACACTTTTTGCATGTAATTAGGCTACTTTGTACCTTGAAAATGTTTTTCTGATGGTAAAGTATGTTTATCTCTCTTATCCCAACATTTTTGTTAGCTTGGTTTGATCAATAACTTGGTGATCTGAGTAATCATAAACCCAACTTGTCTGCTCTTACGTTTGCCTGCGGATGCTACTCATATGAGTCAGTTGTAGCTTTATGCGTCAGATCAATAGATGTATAAACTACATCTGTTGTTTAACCTTTGCAGCCCTGAGTTGGCTAAAACGAGTCTCCAGTATTTTTTCTTCATACTTACTTTAGTGTACGGAGGCCAAGTGTGACGTGTAGTTTTGAGATTTGTATTATTTTTGTAATCTTGGCTCTTGGCTGATTGTTAACTGAGTAGATGCTGTTGACTACTTGAAGTATCCTACTCTTTTTCGAAATTAGTAAACGGTGGGTTTAGTTGAATTAGGAGAATATAAGAGGGCTGAAGTGCTTCAATTTACAAGTATATAATAACTAATCGATGGACAAGTGAGAAAAGCTAGGCCGCTCTTAATGTTCTTAGAATTCAGGAGGGCTGGTGGCATTTTATTGTAAAGAGTAGTGAGAAGCGGATTGGCCTAAGAATAATTCGGTCGGATTATACAACAGGCTCTGCAAATTTTCATTACTTCCCATGAATTCTGACTACCCAACTTGATTGTGAACTGCAGTTTTCGATTTTAGAGCAGTAGGAGGAGGAAGCATGAGACATCACAGCTGAGGAGAAGGAGGACCTGAGGTCTGGGGCCACAGTTCCAGGGCTAATTAAGCAGGCAAAAGTGGGTTGTGGGAGCGAGAAGAGCAGTATCAGAATACTGCAACGGGACTCCCTCTCGTAGCTGCTGCTCCAAGTTTTCTATTTAAATATCTGCTGTGGTCTGTCTGGCTACCACATTATAGTGGAAACTTCCTTAACCATCAGATAGTTTGAAAGCTTAGCCAGGGACCCTACAGTCTAGTCTAGAGGCAGGAAAATGCGGAGCTGTTGGAAAACTACAAAACTTTCTGGCATGTTTCTGGCATGTTCATCCCTGTTGAAAATAAAGGTGAAAGGGTGTGCACTTAATCCCAATCTGAAAGGACCTTCTTTCTGCGGAGACACAACAAGCAAGAATCCACTCAGACCACTTACATTTTTTCCTTACCAAAAAGTATCTGTTGGTGCCTGTAGAACATCCTTATTTTTAGAAGAGGCGCGCTGCCGTGTTGGAGGCTAAAGTATC